>JARVZY010002164.1:0-174000 GCA_030686995.1 Artemisia argyi
GCGGGGAATCACCGCCCCGCCCCGCCCGATTAATATATACACATATACTAATGTATCTATATCCATATAGTATTTTGTTAGTATTTACGTAATAAAAAAAAATATTACTCTAATATTGTTAATTTTTTTTATATATGTAAGAATGCAAAATTGTGATTATACAAACTCGTTTACTATTATATTTTTAAGTTTTAATTTTTAACGGTATAATTTATCATTATTTATGTATAATACTATTATTGAAAACTTAATAAGGCTTGTTTAACTTGGTACTATAAGTTACTCCATTTTTTAACGTATAGTCATTTTTAGTAAGTCTTAAATTTTTTTTACATATCCTTGTTTTCAAGTAAGAAACTAATGTTTTACTTTTTATTTGTCTTATACAACTATATATGTATGATAACTACTTACTTACATGTGTAATTGTTGAGTTGGATTTGATTAGAAAGACCACTTGGAACGTGAAAATTGTGCCAAATCATGAATAGAAATAGGTAAAAGGCTTAACCGATACTTAAAGGGTGTAACAAATTTTCTACATTAAGATGATTGAAGGAAACTTGTACCAACAAATTAGAAAATTTTAAGCCATCGGTATATTTCATTTTCATACATATTTTTATAGTGAGAGGTGCATCAGCATTCAAAAATGTTGCCAATAATCGGTTTCATGTTACTTGTCACTTGCACCACAATCAAATCAAATGATCTCAAAACCTACATTGTTCACTTAGATTCACCAGAGTTTCCTCAGCCACGACAAGAACGTGATGAATGGTATTATTCGTTTTTGTCAAAATTCACCTCACAAGAGAAAACAAAAATGGTTTATGCTTACCATCATGTGATTACAGGATTTGCTGCTCAAATGTCGGCCAAGGAAGCAAAGGCGATGAAGAATATGAGTGAAGTTGTATCCGTAAGGCCTCAAGGTCTCTTTCAGTTACATACAACTCGCTCATCACAGTTTTTGGGTTTACACCACTATTCAGGTTTGTGGAACGATTCAAACTATGGGAAGGGGGTCATAATTGGGGTTCTAGACACTGGAGTCACTCCCGGACACCTTTCATTTCACGATAAAGGCGTCCCACCTCCTCCATTAAGATGGAAAGGAAAATGTGAAGTAGCCGCATGTAATAACAAACTTATTGGAATGAGAAACTTTGTTAGCGGAAGCTCTCCGGTTGATCAACAAGGCCATGGGACTCACACATCAAGCACTGCTGCAGGAAATTTTGTAGCTAATGTAAATATCTATGGAAATGCCAATGGCACTGCAGCTGGTATGGCCCCACTTGCACACTTGGCTATCTATAAAGTGTGTGACCAAGATTCTTGTCCAGAAAGTAACATAATTGCTGGTATGGATGCTGCCATTGAGGACGGGGTTGATGTGATTTCACTTTCACTCGGTGCACGTTCTGCACCCTTTTATCAAGATTCTATTGCAATAAGTGCCTTTGCTGCTATACAAAAAGGGATATTTGTAACTTGTTCAGCAGGTAACTCTGGGCCTTCGAAGTCCACACTGTCAAATGAGGCCCCATGGATCCTAACCGTTGGTGCTAGTACCATGGATAGAAAAATCAGAACAACAGTTTATCTCGGAAACAACAAGTTTCTTGACGGTGAATCATTATACCAACCAAAGAATTTCCATCAAAAGTTAATGCCACTTGTTTACCCCGGTAGAAAAGGCAACCACAGTGCAGCGCAATGTAGTAGAGGGTCATTAGACAACATTAATGTCAAGGGAAAGGTAGTATTGTGTGATATGGGTGGTGTGATTGACGGAATTGAAAAGGGAAAGGTAGTCAAGGACGCTAGAGGAGTTGCCATGATTCTTGCCAACACAAAAACAGTTTGTCCGGAGACCACGGTACCAGAGCCTCATGTTCTTCCTGCTTCAAACATCGGTTACAAAGAAGGAGTTGAGATCAAAAAGTATTTGAGTTCCTCAAATTCATCGGCTTCTGTAGCAACTATTCTTCTTCGTGGAACTACACTAGGCGTAAAATCAGCTCCAGAAGTGGCTTGTTTCTCTTCAAGAGGGCCTAACCTTGCAAGTCCTGGAATCCTTAAACCAGACATCATTGGACCAGGTGTTGACATCCTTGCAGCTTGGCCACAAAATACAAAAGAATTTAACCTCTTATCTGGGACATCAATGGCATGTCCCCATCTAGCAGGCATAGCGGCCCTCCTAAAACGCGCTAACCCGGAATGGTCTCCTGCTGCTATCAAGTCTGCAATAATAACAACAGCAACCCAAGTAAACCTAAATGGAAAATCCATTGTAGACGAAAGAGAGCTCCCAGCAGACTTTTTTGCTATTGGTGCAGGGCACGTGAACCCATCAAAAGCCAACGATCCAGGCCTTGTTTTTGACATTAAACCTGATGACTACATTTTATATTTGTGTGGGTTGGGTTATACAACCAAGCAAATTAGAATGATCGCTAAGAAAACTGTTACCTGCATAAAAAGCATACCAGAGGCAGAGTTGAACTATCCTTCTTTTGCGGTTATGTTAAAAAGAGGTGATAACAAAACATACTCAAGGACGGTGACTAATGTTGGTATTCCAAGGTCGAGATACACTATTGGGAATGTTTCTCTTCCACGGGGTGTACGTATGGAGGTTGAAGGCCCTTCTCAAGGGCTCACATTCAGAGTGATGTACCAAAAGTTAACTTACAAGGTAACATTTAGTCGAGATATTATGGATACTTTGAAAGGTCCATATGGCCAAGGATATATGACTTGGGTTTCAGGAAAATACTCTGTGAGAACCCCATTTTCATTTAATTTTTTATGAGATAATACGAAGATGAAACTATGAAAATGGTAGCTATAATATGGCATAAGATATTGCGACATAGAGTTTAAAATTTACCCATCTTATACGGCTTCTAATATTTACCCTTCTATAACCCAATATATATCTAATTTAATGGAATAATGGGACACAATAAATAATACATGTTTAGATTTTCACTACAACAAATTGCAAAACTATCACTACATTAAGAAGGAACCAAAGCAATCTGTTCATGAATACCAGCTATAACTGGAACCTCAAGGTTAAACTTGTAGTTGGAAAAAAAAAAAAAAAGTATATCTATAACCGGAACCTCAAGGTTTGAAAGTAATTTTTACAGGATACGCAGTTGCACGACACCATCCATATACAAGCCAAAAGTATATCTATAACCGGAACCTCAAGGTTTGAAAGTAATTTTTAAACAGTAAACAGAAGGTACCTATCCAAATATTGAAGTAAATAATAAGTGAGACAAGGTTCACGCCATTAGAGTGTGTTCAGAGATCATACAAGGGTTATAAAACTATATAGTAAAAATATGAAACTATAGTAGATGCACGAACAATCAAATTCTCCTTCTCTCGTGAACTACCGGATGCATCAACTCCTAAGTGAAATTGAGGTTTGTCTAAGCGGTAGTTTACATATACTTAGAATGGCTAATATTTTCAATGTTGTTGGTTCTTTACAGAAGATATTGAATTGCGTCAACCCATTTCTGTTTGTTGATCTTGTTCTTGCACTTGAATTCTAGAAGACCCTTTGCTGTTTTAACCCCAAAAAAGGCATCTTCATTTTCCCTCTCTTTGCAGAATGGCCAAGAAGCTTTCTCATTGCAGACACCATACACAACACCTGATTAACATTGTCATACGATTTGAAGGGAACACAATTAGGCTCTATTCATTTTCGTTGTAAACATATGCATTTTGCGGGTAGGATTATAACATGTGAGTGTCGGTCCATTTCACTTTGTGTAAGGAAAATTGAACCGGGGCACACAAAATGTCAAACGGAGAATATTGTATAAATATATGAACCACGCTACTTTATAATATATATGTAGCAAATAGCAACATTAGTATAAATGAATTTAAAGCTTGCCTTTATTCTTTGTGGAAAAGGCCCCTCCAACATGATTGCTTTTGAGCTTGATAATAACCTGCCATGTGAAGTTCGCCTTAATATTTTTTATAACAAATCTCATAACTGGAAGAGTTGCTCTTGGTCAATTTGAGGTAGAAGTTTACCTGAGACTTCTTGTTTAAGTAAATTGATACTTGCTTCCAGTGTAACCCTCCTGGACATTCATTTGGGCACTGATCAATCGGTAAATATGATCGGCATGTATTATTAGACTTTCTGTAAGCATTTTTATCTTACAAACCTATATAAAATTCGAACCTTTGTATACTTGTTGCAGCATGTCTTGAGTACAATGATGCTCCCATTTTGTGGTTTCACTATGATCTACAGTAAGCATATCATGAGCACCCATTCCCTTTTCATATGGAATTACAGTTGCATTCTTCTTTGCTTCTTTTGGAAATCTAGCTTTAAGCGTTGCTTCACCTCGCAGAGCTATTAAATGGAAAGGGATCAATCACCATCAGGACCGGTATTGTTCTATTGCTAATTAACTATCTAGTATCATTTTGGATAATAAAAGTATGAGCTTTCATAATAAAAGTGGTTCTTAAAGTTCACTATCTGATAAGTTATGGCATACTCTTTGACTATTATTTAGTACAACACAGGAATGCAATAAACCAGAATGAAGAATTACCTGTTGCAGCTGTGAGAGTCATTAGATCGCTTGGACTGTGGATGTTGATGGCTGATTGCACAACAGAAACCACAAGATCATGATCAGCTCCAGCCAATTCCGCCAACTCAGAGCAATGGCTTGCTAAGAGCTCTGTAGCTGATGCAATAGCAGTGTGTTGGAAAATTTAGTGCACTTGAGGGATCAATTCACACCTGGTAATGGGTTTGGAGGTATGGAGTATACACCCATTTGGTCACTGAATCCCCTGACATAATAGTGGTTATGTATTGATCAAAGTACTGCTAGTAGACTCTGCTGCTAGTGTTGTGAATCTGCTGCTAGGATTCTGCTGACGGCCGATCCTGCTGATAGGATTCTGCTGACAGCTGATCCTGCTGATAGCTGATTCTACTGCTAGTGTTATTGTTTCCACTGATGTGTTAACATTACCACTGCAAGGGTTATTGTTTCCACTGATAGTGTTAACATTACCACTTCTAGTGATATTGTTTCCACTGATAACCACTGATCCCTACTATTATGGAAAGTATTATGATATAATTAATGGGCCGTCAATTATTCATAATTCCATGGGCTAGGGTTTGAGTATCCTCTATTATAAATAGAGGTCACATCATTCTGCATGGAGATACGAAAACACGAAACCCTAAACACTTAAATACGCATCTGGTTCTTGGTTTGTGCCTAAAACAAGAACATCACTTGGTCTTATCCTATAGAGATATTCGTGTAACCCAGGTATAGGGTCGAATAGTTTCTATTGGAAAGTGATACCACGATTTCAAGTGAATATCCGGTACCTTTATTGATTATCTTAACCCTAATCTGGGAACCTGTTTACACATATCAACCAACAATCAATAGAAACTATTAGTGATAATCAATGGCTGCTGCTATGAGACAAATGGCTGCTAACTTTTCCAAGTTGGAAAAGTTTGAAGGTGTTGATTTTAGAAGATGGCAAAAGAAGATGCACTTCTTGCTTTCAAATAAGGAAAAGAAGCAAATGGGGATGATGCCATTCCTGAAGATCATGGGGATGATGCTACTGTGGAACAAATAAGGAAAAGAAGCAAGTGGGAGAATGATGACTACATTTGCAGGGGTTTAATTCTCAATGGTATGTCTGATTCTCTATTTGATATTTATCAGAATGTTGAAACTTCTCAAGAACTATGGGATTCCTTGGAAGCCAAATATATGGCTGAGGATGCATCAAGTAAGAAGTTCCTTGTAAGTAATTTTAACAATTACAAAATGGTTGATTCTAGACCTGTCATGGAACAATACAATGAACTTCTTAGTATACTTGGTCGATTCACACAACACAAGATGAACATGGATGAGGCTATTTCAGTCTCTTGTATCATTGATAAACTGCCTCCCTCTTGGAAAGATTTTAAGCATATGCTTAAGCATAAGAAGGAGGAGTTAACTCTTGTTGAGTTGGGCAGTCAATTGCGCATTGAGGATTCACTCAAAGCTCAAGACATTGACAAGCCAAAGAGTAGCACTGCTACTGGTCCATCAGTTGTCAATATGGTGGAGCATAACAACTCCACCAAGTACAATGACAACAAGGGCAAGCGTAAGCATCAAGATAACACCAAATCTGATCTTAACAAGAAACCCAATGTGACTTGTTGGAAGTGTGGGAAACCTGGACACTTCAGGAAAGATTGCAAGGGTGGTAAAGTTGGAAACAAATCCAATGGATCAGGCACAAGTGGAGGGAATGGTAACACCAATTCTCTGAAAGGTCAGAATGTGTTTAATAAGTCTTTTAAGATTTATTATGTTACATATATATCTGACATTTACTTTGTGCAGGATGATGATGTTGCGTGGTGGGTTGACTTTGGAGCAACAATTCATGTGTGTAAAGATAGAAGCTGGTTCAAGACCTATAAGTCAATGAATGATGGTTCTATTCTTCATATAGGAAACGAGTCAACTGCCCTGGTGCATGGAAAAGGATGTGTTGATTTGAAGTTTAGTTCTGGAAAGATTGTTTCTTTATTTAATGTTTTACATGTTCCTGATATTAGAAAGAATTTGGTTTCTAGTAGTGTTTTAAATAATTGTGGTTATAAACAAGTTATTGAATCTGATAAGTTTGTTTTGTCTAAAAATGGTGTATTTATTGGTTTTGGTTATTTGTGTAATCAAATGTTCAGACTTAATATTGTTTCATGATAATATTGATTCTGCTTTTATTTCTACATCTAAACTTTATGATTCAAACTTATGGCATGCAAGACTTGGCCATGTACATTTTAAAAGAATGCAAGATATGTCCAAGGATGGATTAATACCAGCTTTTGATATGAACACTGAAAAGTGTAAAACTTGTATGTTGAACAAGATAACTAAGAAACCTTTTCAAGGAGTAAAACGTGAAACTAAAGTTTTGGAGTTAATTCACAGTGACCTTTATGATTTACATGCTACTCCCTCTTTGGGGAATAAGAAATACTTTGTGACTTTTATTGATGATGCTTCTAGGTTTTGTCATGTTTATTTATTACATTCTAAAGATGAAGCATTAGATAAATTTAAAGTATTTAAAACTGTAGTTGAATTGCAACAAAGTTCTTTGATCAAAAGATTAAGGACTGATAGGGGAGGTGAGTACATGGATACTCTGTATTTTCAGTCTGTTGGTATAATCCATGAAACGACTGCCCCTTATACTCCTCAGCAAAATGGTATTTCTGAAAGGAAAAACAGGGTGCTGAAGGAGATGGTTAATTCCATGTTGTCCTATTCAGGGCTGAGTCAAGGTTTCTGGGGTGAAGCTATGTTAACAGCTTGCTATTTATTAAATAGGGTTCCCAACAAAAGGAACAAAGTTACCCCTTATGAACTTTGGACTAAAAAGAAACCTAACCTTAATTATCTTAGGATATGGGGTTGTAGGGCTGTTGTAAGACTCCCTGATCCAAAGCAGAAAACTTTGGGTGAAAGAGGCATTGAATGCATCTTTGTTGGATATGCTGAGCATTCCAAGGCATATAGGTTTTATGTTATAGAACCTAATGAGTCTGTTTCAATTAACTCAATAATTGAATCAAGGGATGCACTCTTTGATGAGAACAGATTCTCATCTATCCCTAGACCAAGTCAAAGGATTCCAAATGGAACCAATGACAATAGTGTTTCAGAAGTATCTGATGAGGTTCCTGGTGAGGTTCCTTCTGAGGTTGTGGAACAACAACCTGAACCTGAGCTCAGAAGGAGCAATGGGGTGAGGACTCCAAAATCATTTGGACCTGAGTTTCAATTATACTTAATTGAATGTACAAGGAGTGAGGTCTCTGACCAATACTCCTATTGCTTCATTGTGGAGGATGATCCCAAAACATTTGAAGAAGCAATGAAGTCCCAGGATGTTGCTTTCTGGAAAGAAGCAATTAATGATGAGATGGACTCTATCATGGGCAATAACACTTATGTGTTGACTGATCTACCACCTGGTTGCAAACCTCTAGGTTGCAAATGTATTTTCAAAAAGAAAATGAAGGTAGATGGAACTGTTGAAAAGTTCAAGGCAAGATTAGTTATTCAAGGCTTTAAACAAAAGTCAGGAATAGACTACTTTGATACTTATGCTCCAGTGGCACGTATCAGTACCATAAGATTGCTAATTGCTTTGGCATCAATTCATAATCTGATTATTCATCAGATGGATGTGAAGACAGCTTTCTTGAATGGTGATTTAGATGAGGAGGTTTACATGAACCAACCTCAGGGCTTCATCATGACTGGCAATGAAAACAAGGTGTGTAAACAGATTAAGTCTCTTTATGGACTAAAACAGGCACCTAAGCAATGGCATCAAAAGTTTGATGAAGTGGTTTTGTCTAGTGGTAATTTACTTAATCAAGCTGACAAATGTGTATATAGCAAATTTGATGAATCTGGTAAAGGAGTCATCATTTGTCTATATGTTGACGACATGTTGATTTTTGGCACTGACCAAAATCAAGTTGATCTTACAAAAGAATTTTTGTCATCAAAATTCTCCATGAAGGATATGGGGGAGGCTAATGTTATCCTTGGCATTAGGATTAAACATGAAAGTAACAAAATTTCTATTTCTCAGTCTCATTACATTGAGAAGGTGTTAAAGAAATTTAATTACTTTGATTGTACTCCAGTGAGTACTCCTATGGATACAAGTGAGAAGCTAATGCCTAATACTGGCAAAGATGTATCTCAACTTGAGTATTCTAGAGTGATTGGCTGCTTGATGTATGCCATGACTTGTACAAGACCTGATATTGCTTTTGCTGTGGGCAAACTGAGCAGGTATACCAGTAATCCTAGTGCTCATCATTGGCAAGCAATTCAGAGGGTCTTTAAGTATTTGAAGAGAACTATGGATTATAGTCTCTCATATACTGGTTATCCTTCAGTATTAGAAGGATACACTGATGCAAGTTGGATCAGTAACACTGAAGACAATTCGTCTACTAGTGGCTGGGTATTCCTACTTGGTGGAGGTGCAATTTCTTGGGCATCCAAGAAACAAACTTGCATTACCAGTTCAACCATGGAATCTGAATTTGTGGCTTTAGCAGCTGCTGGTAAAGAAGCTGAATGGTTGAAAAACTTGCTTCTTGAGATTCCATTGTGGCCTAAACCTATAGCACCTATTTCTATCCGTTGTGATAGTGCTGCTACATTGGTAAAGGCTTATAGCCAGATGTACAATGGGAAGTCTAGACACTTAGGTGTCAGGCATAGCATGATTCGTGAGCTTATCATGAATGGGGTGGTATCTATAGTGTTTGTTAAATCTCAACAAAACTTAGCTGGTCACTTGACGAAGGGTTTGGCTAGAGACTTGGTTTTGAAGTCTGCTAAAGGGATGGGTTTAAGTCCAACTTAGTCACTGAATGCAAGGATACCCAACTCCCTTCTAAGGAAACTTGGAAGCTGAGTTCAATGTGGAAAGCTGATCATTTAGTGGACTGAAGCACATGTATCACAAACATCCCAAGGTTGTGCTTGTTACCTGCTGAAAGGAGGATGAAGTCTTTACTTCTTAATGGTTAATTTTCTTTGAAAAAGTGCTAAGCAGGAGCATGAATTAAAGATGAACCACCTATGTGAATGTTGAAGTTTTACCGCTTCAGGAAGCTTTGGACTTTTAGCTTTTACAACATTTATGAATTGAATATGGACACATGGCTTTTATAGTGTCAGGAGTATTTTAGTGTTTGAAAACTTGTGTGTATTTATCATCAGGTATTCAAATGGGTTGAAGGGTTCAATTCTTAGAACACCCTGATTCTCGAATATTTGAAAGTATATGTACTAATGTGGAAATTCAATCCTCAGGATATTTTCATTTATGCACTTGTTTTGTTTTCTGTTTATTATTTCATGCAAAGGAAGTGAACTAAATTTGGGGAGGATTGTTGGAAAATTTATTGCACTTGAGGGATCAATTCACACCTGGTAATGGGTTTGGAGGTATGGAGTATACACCCATTCGGTCACTGAATCCCCTGACTCAATAGTGGTTATGTATTGATCAAAGTACTGCTTGATCAAAGTATTGCTAGTAGACTCTGCTGCTAGTGTTGTGAATCTACTGACGGCTGATCCTGCTGATAGGATTCTGCTGACAGTTGATCCTGCTGATAGCTGATTCTGCTGCTGGCATTCTACTGCTAGTGTTATTGTTTCCACTGATGTGTTAACATTACCACTGCAGGGGTTATTGTTTCCACTGATAGTGTTAACATTACCACTGCTAGTGATATTGTTTCCACTGATAACCACTGATCCCTACTATTATGGAAAGTATTATGATATAATTAATGGGCCGTTAATTATTCATAATTCCATGGGCTAGGTTTGAGTATTCTCTATTATAAATAGAGGTCACATCATTCTGCATGGAGATACGAAAACACAAAACCCTAAACACTTAAATACGCATCTGGTTCTTGGTTTGTGCCTAAAACAAGAACATCACTTGGTCTTATCCCATAGAGATATTCGTGTAACCCAGGCATAGGGTCGAATAGTTTCTATTGGAAAGATACCACGATTTCAAGTGAATATCCGGTACCTTTATTGATTATCTTAACACTAATCTGGGAACCTGTTTACACATATCAACCAACACAGTGCTCATTCTTGAATCGTCCAAGCATTTGCTCTCGGCTGCAGTAATGGAAGCCAATGTCGTGGCCAGCCCTGCCACACACAAGGCAACATGGGTCTGTGCTTTTTCTGCGCGGACTTTATCTTTCTTCCGCACACTTGTCATGATGACATCCTTGTGATGAAACCATTTCCCTTTTGGTCTAGGATTTTGAAGCTTTGATATGTTCATAACCTTGGGCGGCTGCAAGAGACCAGTAAAAACCAAAATGTGAGCACAAGTATATTGATTTTGAATTAAAGAAATAATGAAGTACTCACAGGTTGTGGTGTGACGAATGATTCAGGAACCGGGTTAATATTCTTTTTCTCGAGCATGAACTGTTTAGGTTTTTGTTGTGCAAAAGCCTTTGAAATTTCAGCAGCAGAAACACTCCAAGATCTGGACAAGAACTCCAGGGGCTCCAATGGAGTTTGTGGCTGTCGAATATCATCACATGTTGTTGTAGTTGGTATGAGTTCTATGTAGCTTTTTCCTAGATTATCACAAGGGTATGAATTGCTTTTCCAAATATTCCCACCTTCCATTCTCTAATGATCAGTTAAATGTTTATATTTCTGCATTCATGTACCTGTAGCAGGCAGCTTAATTACTTGGCCTGAAAAAAAAATTATAAAAAAATGATGATGTTTATGTGTGTATTATTTATTAACCAGATGCATGAATGAAAGCAAAGACATGTTATTTGGTACACCTAAAATTAAACATTCAAGGAAAGATGACAAACCTCTAGAAAGGTACGTGTAGGTGATACTGAAATCTTTAGATACATATATGAATCAAAGTATTTATAATTGATATATGAGTATGTTGGTGGGGTCATAGGTCATATGAGAGATATGATGGTTAGCATAAACATAAGACTTGAGTCTTGTGCTTGTGAATTGTTGTCTCCCATAACTTCAATTATTTGTTGGAGTTTGTCCCTGTAAAGATAAGCACAACTACATGCTTAAAAGCAAATTATTATACACTCCTCCCCTTTACCATGAAATTTCATCATCTGTCTCACATTCTGATCAGTATCATATATATGTGTAATGAGGGTCATAATGATCTGCTAGCAAACATATACTATAATTTTAATTTGAAATGTTTTGTTAATACAAATATCGCCTAAAAACGTTATTTATATTTTACGATCTTCGCTAAGTTTTGTTAATGACAAATGTAAACTTTTGTTTCTAAGTAAAACATAATCTTAGTTTTAAAGACTTGTATAAACTAGACTTTTGCTACATTTTACATTTCATAAAACACAACACAAGTTTATTTCTTAAATTAGAAATTGTCACATCACATTTATGGCAAGTTTTGTCATTATGCATTTATGGAAAGAAATGTGTTTGACTAACTTTGTTGTTGCTTGCAAGCTTTCTATTTGACTTGTTATTATGAGATGTGACATTGTCTGGTTGCTAGGAGTAATGAGACAAGACCTTGTTTGGTTTCCAAGATTTATTGCAAAACCAACTGCAAGCCCGGCGGTACCCTGGAGGTACACGGGCGGAAACCTTCTCAGGGGTCCGCCTGATCCGCCAGACCTGCAGAAGGTTTTGGCTATAAATATTGAGCCACAAGTTGAATTTTGGCTCATCACTTTACATTACATTTTACACACACATTCATTCTTTCATCTAACCTCTTAACATTTCATATGTGAAGTTTCTTTTTGTAGCAAAGAGATTCACGAGCTTACTAAAAGTAACAAGTATTCAACACAACGTTGCAAGACTTGTTAGCTTAGCATTGTGTAGACTTGTGTAGTTTACACTTCATTTGATTGTGTATTTTCAGTAGTGATCGGTTAGTATTTTAGTCCTCAAAATACAAAGAGTGTTGGGAGTTGTTGTACCCTAGTAAAAGAACTAACGGGAGTGGTTGTGCCCTTGTAAAAGAACTCGACATTTAGCTTTGTGTCGGTAAAAGTATAAGCGACGTGTAAGGTTTTCTCCGCCGGTGAAAGGAGCTTGTTGACTAGTGAAAGAAACTCTCGAGTTGGATACTCGGGGCGTGGACGTAGGGCAAGGAAAAAGAGTCCTTGTAGCCGAAACACGATAAATACTCGTGTTGTGGTTTGATCGTTTCTTTCATTTACTTGCATGTTATATATTGTGTTTGTGCATATATCTTTGATCAAACGGAAAGTTTCAAAGCTAACTTAACAAGTTAAAAAGATTTTAATCGGTAAACTATTCAACCCCCCTTCTAGTTTTCCACAATTGGCACAAGAGCTACGTTACTCAAGCTTTTAAAATATATTGTTTTTAAAACTTGAAACGATCCATGGATTTTGAAAATTACAAAGAAGGGCAATCTATGCAAAGACCACCACTCTTTGAAACAAACGGTTTTATATATTGGAAAAACCGTTTTGAAACTTACGTGAAATCTAAAGATATAGATTTGTGGTATATAATTATTGATGGTGATAACATAGTTACTAACATCAAAGATGATGATCAAAAGAAATTAATAGGTAAAAATAATAAAGCAAAAATGATGCTTTACAATGCTTTGCCTAAGAAAGAATACGAAAGAGTCTTTTTGTGTAAAACCGCCAAAGATATTTGGCAATCTTTAATTGTCACTCATCAAGGAAACTCAAAAGTTAAAGATAACAAAATTGATCTTCTTGTTCAACAATATGAGCAATTTGTTATTTCCGAAGATGAAATTATTGATAATGCTTTTCCTAGATTTAATACTATTATTACTTCACTTAAAGCACTTGACGAATCTTTTTGTAGTAAGAACTTTGTCAGGAAATTTCTTAGAGCACTCCATCCGAAGTGGAGAGCAAAAGTGACGGTAATTGAAGAATCCAAAGATCTTTCAAGCATGTCACTTGATGAGCTAATTGGAAACCTCAAAGTTCACGAAATGGTAATGGAAAAAGATTCGGAACTAGTTAGAGGCAAGAAAGTAAAAGTTAAGTCCATTGCCTTGAAAGCTAGAGTTCAATCAAGTGACGATGAAGAATCTACTTCGGATAGTGACGATGAGGAATATGCTATGGCCGTTAGAGACTTCAAGAAGTTCTTTCGTGGAAGAGGAAAGTTTGTAAGGCAACCTAAAGATGAAAAGAAAACTTTCCGAAAAGATCGTGATGATAGGAAAGGAAAGGTTGAAAGAAAGTGTTATAGGTGTGGAGACACAAGTCATCTTGTAAGAGAATGTCCAAAACCACCCAAGAGCAAACCTCAACAAGCTTTTGTGGGTGGTGCTTGGAGTGACTATGAAGGAGATGACGATGAGCCAAAGAATGATGATGTTGCTCTCATGGCTCACAACTCAAATGAGGTATTATCTGACTCATCTTACTCCTCTATTGATGATGACACTTTACAAAAAGAATATAACAGACTTTGTGAATTGAGCTTAAAAATCATAAACAAAAATAAATTTTTGAAAACTAAAAAGGAGTTTTTAGAAAATGAAGTTTATGAGTTAAAGGAAAAAGCTAAGAGATTAGAAAAGAGTAAAGGTATTGACACACCTTGTAAATCATGTGAAGAACTTAAACTAGAAATTGAGAAACTCAAAATTACTCAAAATGATCTAATAAAACAAACCACAAAGTTTAAGAAGTTCGATAAGAGCATTTCTTGTGCGGATGAAATTATGAAACTTCAAAAGTCACCCTTTGATAAAATAGGACTAGGATTTACGAAAATAGAAACTTCAATAGGTCAAATGAAACAAGAAAAATTGCACAAGAAACAAATAAAATTGCTACAGCAGCCTGCGGATCAGACGGAACCCAATTTAGGGTTTCGCTCGTTGGTCCCGAAGGTTCCGCCAGGCCTGCTGCAGCAGTAACCTCATCCACTTCGGATCATTCAAAATTTGTTAAAGTTACATACAAAAGTGGAACAAAACCTGTGTTTAAAACTGGAATAGGATTTAGTAAAAATGAATTTAGAGCTAAAACTACTCAACCAAGACCTAAGACTCCAATTCCCAAACGCCCCTTTCCAAAGAGCAACTTCAACGCTCGACCAAACTACCAACATATTTGGAACCAAAACACTCCTAGACATTACCAAACTCCAAACCACATGCCATGGAACCCTTATGCTCTATTTTCATACTTGGAACAAATTAATGGCATGCTTAACCAAAATGGACCCATGAGAAATTGGGGACCAAATGTTTGAGTGTTTTTCATAAAATAGGTGTGCCTCAAAGTTTGTTTGGATCCGGATGAATGGATCAAAGATAGCGGTTGTTCAAGGCACATGACGGGTAATAAAAGCCTCTTCTCAACATATCACAAATGTGATGGAGGTAATGTTACGTTTGGTAGTAATGCTAAGAGCAAAATCATCGGAAAAGGTACAATCTCTCATGACTCCCTTTCTATATATGATGTTGCTCATGTTGATAACTTAGGATTTAATCTTCTTAGTATTAGTCAACTTTGTCGTAATAAGTATAATGTCCTTTTTAGTGAAAACGGTAGTAAAATACTTAAAGATGGTATAACCGTAGCCAAAGGTGTCCTTAAGAACAACGTATACGTCATGAAGTTGGATTCAACATCTAGAGACAAACTTTGTCTTACCTCATTAGATGGATCTTCAACTTTATGGCATAGACGTTTAGGACATGCTAACATGAGACTAATCCAAAAACTCTCCTCCAAAGACTTAGTTCGAAACCTACCTAAGTTGAAATATGACCAACACTTTTGTGATGCTTGCAAAGTCGGTAAACAAGTCCATGGTAGCCATAAGGCTAAAAACTTGGTTTCTACATCTAGGTGTCTAGAACTTTTACATATGGATTTATTTGGTCCGTTGGCTATACAAAGTTATGGAGGTAACTTCTACACTTTGGTCATAGTTGATGATTACTCAAGATATACTTGGACAAAATTTTTGAAAAGTAAAAATGAAGCTTTTGATAAATTTGAAATTCTAAGTAAGAAAATTCAAAATCAAGTAGGATCTAATATTGTGTCTATTAGAACGGATCACGGTCGTGAATTTGATAATGAATTTCAATTTGGTAACTTTTGTGATAATAATGGAATAACTCATAACTTTTCTGCTCCACATACTCCTCAATCTAATGGTGTAGTAGAACGTAAAAACCGGACATTGCAAAAGATGAGTAAAACAATGCTTAATGAACAAAACATTCCACAAAAGTTTTGGTGTAATGCCGTCGACACTTCAACGTACATTTTAAATCGAGTCCTAATTAGACCATTTTTGAATAAAACTCCTTATGAACTATATAAAGGTAAAAAGCCTACATTAGGATACTTTAGAGTGTTTGGGAGTAAATGTTTCATTCTTAACACCAAGGATTATCTCACCAAATTTGACCCAAAGTCTTATGAATGTGTATTTCTTGGATATTCACAAAATAGTAAAGCATACATTGTTTTGAACAAAGAAACCTTAAGAGTCGAGGAATCGTTGAATGTAACATTTGACGAGAGTCCACCTCCCTCTAAGACATCACCTTTGGTAGATGATGACTTAGTTGAAAGCCAAGCAATAGAAAATCAAGAAATTTTAAGTGATGACAAAGAAGATGAACTATTTAACAAAGAACTTGTCAATGTCAAAGAATCTAAAAGTCATCCATTAGATAGTGTCATTGGCAACATTAACGAAAGAACACTAAGGTCAAAAGTTCAAAATGAAAGCAACTACTTTTGTTTCGTGTCAACCATTGAACCTAAAAATATTAATGAAGCTATTAAAGATGAATCTTGGGTAATTGCAATGCAAGAAGAGTTAAACCAATTTGTTAGGAATGATGTATGGACATTAGTTCCTCCACCAAAGAGTCAAACTATAATTGGAACGAAATGGGTATTTCGTAATAAAATGGATGAAAATGGAATTGTGTCTAGAAACAAAGCTAGGCTAGTTGTACAAGGATATAACCAACAAGAAGGCATTGACTACGATGAAACTTTTGCTCCGGTTGCTAGGCTCGAGTCAATTAGAATCTTACTTGCATATGCATGTGCACACAATTTTAAACTCTTTCAAATGGATGTCAAAAGTGCATTTCTAAACGGAGTCATTAATGAAGAAGTGTATGTTGCTCAACCACCGGGCTTCATCGATTTTGAAAAATCAAATCATGTTTACAAACTTAAAAAGGCTCTTTACGGACTTAAGCAAGCTCCAAAAGCATGGTATGATCGACTTAAAACATTCCTAGTTGACCATAAGTATACCATGGGCTTAGTTGATAATACTCTCTTCACTAAGAAGAAAGATTCACATATTATCATAGTCCAAATCTATGTTGATGACATTATATTTTGATCAACTTGTTAAGAATTATGTGTGGATTTCTCAAAAATCATGCATGACGAGTTTGAAATGAGTATGATGGGAGAACTCAACTTTTTCCTAGGACTTCAAATCAAACAACTAGAAGATGGTATCTTCTTTAACCAATCTAAATATATTAAGGATATGCTTAAGAAATTTGGACTAGAAGATTCGAAACCCATCAAAACTCCCATGTCCACAGAAACTAAACTTACCAAGGATGAGGAAAGTGAATCCGTAGATAGTACTAAATATAGAGGTATGATTGGTAGTCTACTTTGCCTAACGGCTAGTAGACCCGACATTATGTTTAGTGTTTGTCTATGTGCTCGTTTTCAAGAAGATCCTAAAACTACCCATCTCGAAGCCGTTAAAAGGATTTTTAGGTATATTAAGGGCACTACACATTTAGGTTTATGGTATCCCAAAAGAACGGGAATTGACACCATAGTGTATGCCGACTCGGATCATGCCGGTGACTATGTCGATAGAAAAAGCACAAGTGGTATTTGTACTTTTGTTGGACATTGTCTCACCTCATGGTTCTCTAAGAAACAAACGGCTCTTGCTATCTCAACAACGGAAGCCGAGTACGTTTCGGCCGGAAAGGCATGTCAACAAGCTCTTTGGATGAAGCAAGCTCTTGTCGACTGCGGAATTCAACTCAACGACATCACAATTCTTTGTGACAACAAAGGTGCCATTGATCTTAGCAAAAACCCGGTTCAACATGCTCGTACCAAACATATTGAAATCCATCATCATTTCCTTCGTGACAACGTTCAAAAAGGAAATATCTCAATTGAGAAAGTTTCTTCCGAAGATAACATAGCCGACATTCTCACTTAACCTCTTAAACGTAAACCTTTTAACCTTCTTAGACTAGGCTTAGGACTCATGGAACCTACATTGTAGTTCTGGACATTAGACAAAAATCACAAAAATCAAAACAAATCCAAAACCATTTTTCTCAGCAGGGTCGGCGGAACCCTCAACCATAACGGACGGAACCCACCTCAGGGTTCCGCCGTATCCGTCGACCTGCAGTATCACATTCTTTGTCTATATTAAACCAAACACCCATTATCTCATACCACCACTTCCAAACTGCTACTATTCACTTTACCACTCATCCACACCTATGAATTCTTGGTCCTCCATTCATTTACATTGCAAATCAATCATCATTGTAAGTATTCTAAACATGATTACAATCCTGATCTGAGTCTAGGAATTCTATTTTTTGCACAAAAACAAAAACTTGGGGTTATGCATTAACTTGAAAAACTCATGCATTAGATTAGGTGTTTAATAAAACTAATCATGTTTCCCATAGTTAGGAATTGCATCTTTTATTAGTATAAACATGTTTGCTAAAACACCCCATGTCAAATCCTTCCAAAAATTTCTCACAAGTAGGACAAATATTTTTTCGTCTCACATTGAGAATACAAAATCAAAACGGTATGTTTAAAACATCACTTGCATAATGTCTCTTGAATGCTAAAGGGAATACATAACCAATATGTATTTTCGAGTACATTCAAACGAAGCTACATTGAACTAGGAGCGTTTGGGTTATCTTTTGTTTTATCACAAAACTTGCATAAAACAATTTTGAAGCATCAAAATGAGTCAAGATAACCGCACCTCCACATTGTTTTCATATAGGCACACACTAGAACTTCCACATTATAATAGTGGTTTACGTAAACTAAAATGTGAAATTTTGATGTTCTAGGAATCATCATGCCTCCTCTAACCCACTACGACCACAAGGACACCATTAAGTACCTACCAAAACACCACAAAACCAAAGGCCTTACCGCAAATCAAGTAAACGTTTTCAAAGCCCTAGAAAAACACTATGTTCATGAGGGTAGAACCATTGACCCATCTTTCCTAGAAGGCACAAACCTTTACGCCGATTTTGCCACAATCAACTTTGAGTGTCTTTTGAATATCGACGAGCCTATTTGTCCTAGGTTCATTCTAGAGTTCTATGCATCCTCCGTCCTCTCCACGGATGACTATGGTCATATGTCTATCAACTTTAGGGTTAGCGGTCATCAATACTCCTTCACTCTTGAGGAGTTTGCTCAAATCCTAGGTGTCCCAAACCGTGGTACTTGCCTCTATTCCGACTTGCACTCCCTCTCAACTCTTGACAACCTCCAAGACCGTATCCACCCTTATGACACACCCCTTGTCTTAAAAGACGTACTCCGTGACCACCTCTTTGTTAGGACCACCACTACTAGGAGAACCCGTTCGGGGAATGAGGTCGATAAGGACCCATATGGAATGGAAATGAACGAACTTAAGCCCCAATTCAAGAAATGGGAAGAAGTCCTTAGAGCCAATGTCATTAGCACAATAGGGAACCGTGATCATATCAACCTTTGCCTTTGCTACTTGCTCTACTCCTTGTCCGTTAGGCAACTGATGAGTGTGTAAATACTCATCATTTTTACAATTTCTGAGCTACCAAAACATCTAAAAACACTCAATATTGTATCAAAATAGTGAAAATATCACAGGAAAGTGTTTTACACGTTTCAAATGCAAAAACACCAAAAACAGATGAAAAACACACAAAGTTTACATAATTGGCAGTTTCAGTCCCCCAACTTTCAAAAGTTGTCAAATCTAGTCCCTGGTCATTCTAAAAACTTGAAAAAGTCACCAAAGGTCCTTATAAATCAAAAAGTTACATAATTAGTCCTTTGGTGAAAAGTTTCACAAAATGTCAAGTTTAGTCCCTGAACTTTGGAAATTGTCAAAAATGGTCCCTGGGATGTTAAAAACTTTGAGAAAAATCAATTTTGGTCCTTGTACTAATAATCTTTTGCAGGAATGGTCCTTGGTGTGAAGTTTGGAGAAATTACATAATTGGTCCCTCAAGTTTGGCAGTTTGTCAATTTTAGTCCCTGGGTATTAAAAAAATTAAAAAATATCAAATATACCCTTGTACTATTCATCCTTGTCAAGTTTGTTCCTTGTAACATCCTTGGAAAAATCACAAATTCAGCCCCTTAACTTTTACCAAATTACCACTTTAGTCCTTGTGATTTATTTTAAATACCAAAAACCAAATCCGGACTTAATAATAATAATAATACTCCAAACTAATCCAATACCACAACCATTACTCACCCCAATCTAGCCCACTTCCACACCCTTTCAAGCCCAGTCCACAGCCCATTTTTTTGAACCGTTCCAAATAATACCCACTTGGTAAAACCAAGTTTGACCCGTCCCTTCATCCCTACCACTTGGCTACTATCCCACCCTGCAACACCTCCACCATCACCACTAGTATTTTGCCACCTCCACCTTATCCTTTCATTTCACTTCCCCAACACCCATCACATCTCACCCCCCCTATGGTCTGTTAACAGAACCAATTGGCATAAAAAAAAGCTTTTCCCGCCAAAATTGGAGAATAAGCAAAAGTGATCCAATTGTCAACCAAGCTGGTGGGATTTGACCCTGTGGGTCCCACAACACCCTGGGAGGCTATAAAGTGAAGAAAGGAGCAGGGAAGGAAGACAATTAGTTTTAGTTTTAGAATAGTGTAATGTAGGTTATTTAAATTACTCTTTCAGTTGTATTTTCAAATTAAGACAGCTTGTACCAATTAATTTATTGTAATTCCAACTTAATTTCAAGTGAATTTCAAGTTCTAAGCACTCATTGCATAATTTCAGATTTCAAGTGAATTTGACATATTCACTTTAAACTTGTTAATGTTGTTGTTTCTTATTCTATAAGCTCAAATTAAGTCACTGATAAGTTTTTAAAAGTATCCTAAGCTTTCTATTCAGTTCTTAGTAAGAAAATGCAAAAAAAAAAAAAATAAAATAAAATAAAATATATAAATAAATAGATGAAAAATGAGAAATCAAACTCAGTGGAAAAGAAGAAAGAAGCAAAGGATAATGGTGGATTGTGGATTTGTATGGTTGTAGAACCTCAGGGGAGGTGTTAAGTTGGTACTTGTTCATTGGTTCACTCAGTTCTCATCTTGGACCCATTTGTAAGCAAGTTCTTATATTTTTTTTAGCTTAATGAGTTTTTATTGTTTCTGTTGTGTAATCTGGTTCCAAATAGTTTAGTTATCATATGTTTAATCTGGTTTAACTTTAAATTCATCAGTTGTAGTTTAATATTTACAAGTTGTAGTGTAAACAGTCATATAAGGTAGTGTTTGGTTCAGTGGTTAGCACCATTGAAGAGTTTGTAATTGTTGTTGTTTTAAGTTATAACATGCTATGCTAGGTTGTATTAGGTCAAATAAACCATAAAATCAGTACCTCATTGGTTAAAAAGTCAAAATCCACCACCATCACCCTTGATAGTCCACTGAGTGGATATATGGGTACCAATTTTACCCATTTGGTTTAGAACCTGTTCATTTAGCCTATTTTAGACTCAATCCATCTTATTTTAACTTATTTAATCAGTAGGATTACTTAGAATCTCACCAAAGTCAACATAAGTAGTTTTTTTTACAAAAGTCAAATTTGTGCCTTTCTGATTTTTCCAAAAATTCAAAGATTTTTGTAGATTTGTTTAATTGGTTTCAGACCTTAAGCTTTTCAGAATAAGCAGTCTACCACCTCACCTATTGAGTCCCACATTTGTCTTATTTTTGTGAATTTTTTGGTGGACCCCACAACCCTCCAAAGAGGGCTGCAGGGGAAACCTCTGTTCTGCACATCAGACACCACCACACCACCACCACTTTGGTGGTGGTTTGTGGCCACCACAGTGGTCCCTACACCTAGGAATTGGGTTTTCCCAACCCCCCTCCTACCAGGGCTTCTAGTTTGACCATAGGTTTGACCTGAAACTCAGTGGACCCCACCTGGTTAGCCCCATCAAGTTTGTCCCCAAACCTGTGTTCAGATTGTTATTGCAAAGTGCTTATTTCATTGCATTCAGCTTAATTGTGCTTATTGCTTGCTATTTCTGGCTTATCTGAGTGTGTTTAACTGATTTGAACCTATTTTCACCATTGTGGACCCCACCTTCACTCATTTGACCACACAGTCAACATAAGTCAACTGTATAAGCCAAGGGGGTGTTACAACTTATTTATAAGCTATTTTCAAAAGTGGTTTTACAAAAGTCTTCTATTTTCATTGGTAAAGTTAGTTTGTAAAAGAAAAATCCAAAAAAAAACCAATTTAAAATAAGTGATAGTTTCTATTTAATTCAAGTTAATTTTAATTTTCATTTTTAAATTTTAATTAAGTACTTATCAATTTTAAATTTTTATTAATTAACTTATATAGTAAAGTATTTTTAGTAAAATTTTCAGATTTTTATATTACCATTTAGTATTAATTAGATTTAATTTGAGTTTTCTTTATTATTAATTAAAATTAAGTATTAAATAGCATATTTAGTTTTTATAAAGTAAAACTTAGTTTTTATATTTTTCCTAGCTCTGATATAGTATAATAGATTTTTAGAAAATATAATTTTGAATTCTACTATTCATTTTCCATTTTTCTTATTTAATTTGTTTAAATTAGAATTAAAGTAATTAAAAGGTAAATAATTAGTGGATTAATCTTAAAACTTAATTTTTAGAGTTTTTATAATTTTGTAGGATTCCTGTGATGGTTAAGTAATTTTATAAATTTTATCTTAATTTTCTAAGTTAATTTAATATTAATATTAATTAAAAGTAGTTTAATTAGTTTAATTAAGTTAAATAGTTTTCAATTTATAAAATACCCATTAAAAGACAAAAATATTTATTTTTATTTTTTATACTTTCTTCAAGTTCTAATTTAAGTTTAGAAATTGTTTTTGTAACTTTTTAGTTTAATTTGTAATAGTTATAATTATTAGTTAATTTAAATTAGATTTTAATTTAGTTTTTAAATAGTTTTATTAATTAAATAATATTTAAATAGTATTTTAATCATTTTCATAATTTCATTTTCATTTTTTATTTTAAGTTTCAAAAAGTGTCAAAAGCACCCCCTGTAGTTTGTTGAATACCAAAATCCCACTTTTTCAGTCCGATTGCGTAAACCTGAATTGTGAATACGTGCATATAATTGTATATCTGATTTTTGTGAATGTTATATCTGTGTACAAATACCATCATAACAGTAGCAATATCAACTCCACATCATCTGGCTACTATCCTCAGTGCCACTTTCTCAAAAACGATTTCAAACGACACCATTTCAATCTCGCTGGGACTTTAACGACCCGGGGAAACACTATACTATCCACGGAGTATTGGGACGAGGCTGTCTTTGACTTGTTGACCTTGGTCAATAATATCTGACTGCTTTCATATCAATCAGCAACCCTTCAACCTTGCCTACTACATGGCCAAGAGAATGGCCGACATTCCCGTGCATGGCACAACGGTTATGCCGTATGGAATGCTCTTGACCCGTCTCTTTAGGTTCATCTCACCCATTCCACCAACTCCAAACGGTCTTCGCCTTAACTACTCTCTCATCCCACACACCTTTGTCCCACTAAGTGATAAGAGAGTATACAAAGCCCAAGGAAAATGTCCACATCCTCCTACCTCATCTTCGTCTTCCTCAATGAGTGAAGATGACAATTTGCCAAACTCTAGGCTCCCTCCTCTCGAATACCTTTCTCAACTTTCGGATATTCCTAATGAGTCGGAGGAGTTCAAGCAAACAAAGGGGATGTTTAAGAATCTTGAAAGATTCCTTGGAAAGCTCAAGAACAAGATCGACCGTCAATAAGTGCGGGTGTGTTAGGAGTGTTTGGCACAAGGTGCTATTTAAACAATTTGGTTGTGTTAACAATGTTTCTCTTGAATTTATGTGTTGGTAGGATGTTTGATACTATTTGAAACATGTTTTAACTAACAATGATGCAGAGAGACAACTTTTGGCAAGTTGTCAAATTTTCAAGTTTATGATATTTTCACTAAGTATAGTGAAATTCTCGACCTCAAGGTCAAAGTCCTATGAAATGCATGTTTACATGTCTAATTTTTGCATTGCCCAACCAGAAATGCCTCATCTATTTGATTTTAGGAGTTTTCGAAAATTTTGAAAATCGTCTCGCGGGTCAAAAATGTGGACTGCCACTTTTTTTATCCCTAGCGGATCTGGCGGTACCTAAAATTGGGTTCCGCCAGTACAATTTCTAGGAATTCCAGAATTTGCCCAACGGACCAGGCGGCACCCTCAAATGGGTTCCGCTTGTGTATTCTGAGGGTGGCGCCAGCCTCCTGCAGAATTTTAGTTTTCATTTTCACAATTTCAACATCCAAACACCAAAATCCAATTCTTTTAGGTAGAAACCCATTACTTGCAATGTGTTTAGCAAAATAGGATACTCCTTCTTCCATAAACTTAACCAAAACCAATTCCCGCCAAAATTCAAATTTAACCATAACAACCTCAAGGACCCCTCAAACATTAAGGAAGGAACCCTTTTAAGGGATCCTTGAAATCCCTCAGATTTTTACTATCACAAATCCACCAAAACCACTAAGCATTTAGTGCAAAACTTGTCTTCTCACTTCACCATTTTCATTGGATTGACTTCCATGACATGACAACCCACAATTAGTTTTCCAAATCATTAGAAACCTCCATTTTTGTATGGACTAACATCAAATCCAAACACTCCTTTCCATAATTCATCAACACTATAAATTAAGCCATCCTCAACACCATCAAATCACACCTTCCTCAACACAATTTCTGAACCTTATAAACCATTCTTCAACCATGACTAAGTCAACAAACACCTCTCAACCATCAAGACCCATCCGGAAAACCGCCCGGATTAGTGTTAAACCACTATTGTCAAATCAACCCATCAACCTAACTTCCTCATCCTCGGATGAATTCACATCACCCATAAAAAATGAACACTTTTTGAACCTTGAATCTCCATCACCATCACCCAATGAACCAAATGAGCTCACTCCACCACCAACTAAATCACCTATTGATCCAACTCCACCAAGTGCTCCAACTCAACCATCCAAAACCTCATCACCATCACCATTACCCAAAATTGAGCCAATGGAACTCTTTGGGTCTCCTCCCACATCACCACACCCATTTGTCCAAGATCTTAATGATCTTCCACCAAGACTTACACAACCACCACCTTTTGCAAATCAATCACCAAGGTCAATTCTAGACCTTGATGAGGATCTTAACCTTAACCAACCATCACAACAAGTGTACCATCCACCCACACCATTGTTGTTTCACCCCATCTACCATGACATCCATGGTCCTCTATATGGAGAACCAAACTTTGAAAACCATGATCACCCAAATCCACCACACCCTCAACCTCAAACATTTGAGTCTTTATTTCCTTCATATGAGGATATCCAAAACATGGTTGAAAACCATCTCCATCAAGCAATGGAATTTCAAACCACATTGCTTGACTCAATACCAAACCCATCATCCACCCAAGAACCACAAACCAACCAACCCTCAAACCAAGAAACCAAAACCAACCCATTTCAACCCACTCATCCCCATGCTTGCTCAAATTGTGAGCAAATGGGTAAAACCATCAAAACATTGCTTAACCAATTCCAAAATGAAACCCGTTTTGCATTCCAACATGTCATTGAACGTTTGGATGCACTTTCCCACCCCAACAAACCCTAGACAATCTATGGAGGCCGTTTGCCCCAATCTAGGAATGTAGGATTTTATTTTATTTTCTTGGTTATTTTTTAGTTTTTGTGTACTAGTAGAAGAATAAGTCCACATTTCTTGTCTTTTGACTTTTATAAGTCAAAATTTTACTTGGAATGATATTTCTTTCTACTTACTTTTGTGCATTATTGGTTGATCAATCTTTGGTTTGTCAATGTGGTTGCAATGTGTGTGGTAACTACATTCTTGACTATCTATATCACCAACTAACATTTTTTTTGTAGGGTCCAAAATCCATGTTTCCCATCTTGGCACTCCATTTAGGGGGAGTATCAACCAAGGGGGAGCATGGGCATTATTCCGCTTCGCCACTCTACTTTTTGTTTCGACAAAAAGGGGGAGAAAGATATTGAACTTTCAATACTTAATATGATTTTCATAAATTAAGTAAAACAAGTTTAATATAAGTTTTTTTAAGTCTTAAAAACCAAGATCTTGTGAGTTACTTAAAAACAAAGTGTATGTTTTGTCATCAACAAAAAGGGAGAGATTGTTAATACAAATATCGCCTAAAAACGTTATTTATATTTTACGATCTTCGCTAAGTTTTGTTAATGACAAATGTAAACTTTTGTTTCTAAGTAAAACATAATCTTAGTTTTAAAGACTTGCATAAACTAGACTTTTGCTACATTTTACATTTCATAAAACACAACACAAGTTTATTTCTTAAATTAGAAATTGTCACATCACATTTATGGCAAGTTTTGTCATTATGCATTTATGGAAAGAAATGTGTTTGACTAACTTTGTTGTTGCTTGCAAGCTTTCTATTTGACTTGTTATTATGAGATATGACATTGTTTGGTTGCTAGGAGTAATGAGACAAGACCTTGTTTGGTTTGCAAGATTTATTGCAAAACCAACTGCAAGCCCGGCGATACCCTGGAGGTACACGGGCGGAACCCTTCTCAGGGGTCCGCCTGATCCGCCAGACCTGCAGAAGGTTTTGGCTATAAATATTGAGCCACAAGTTGAATTTTGGCTCATCACTTTACATTACATTTTACACACACATTCATTCTTTCATCTAACCTCTTAATATTTCATATGTGAAGTTTCTTTTTGTAGCAAAGAGATTCACGAGCTTACTAAAAGTAACAAGTATTCAACACAACGTTGCAAGACTTGTTAGCTTAGCATTGTGTAGACTTGTGTAGTTTACACTTCATTTGATTATGTATTTTCAGTAGTGATCGGTTAGTATTTTAGTCCTCAAAATACAAAGAGTGTTGGGAGTTGTTGTACCCTAGTAAAAGAACTAACGGGAGTGGTTGTGCCCTTGTAAAAGAACTCGACATTTAGCTTTGTGTCGGTAAAAGTATAAGCGACGTGTAAAGTTTTCTCCGCCGGTGAAAGGAGCTTGTTGACTAGTGAAAGAAACTCTCGAGTTGGATACTCGGGGCGTGGACGTAGGGCAAGGAAAAAGAGTCCTTGTAGCCGAACCACGATAAATACTCGTGTTGTGGTTTGATCGTTTCTTTCATTTACTTGCATGTTATATATTGTGTTTGTGCATATATCTTTGATCAAACGAAAAGTTTCAAAGCTAACTTAACAAGTTAAAAAGATTTTAATCGGTAAACTATTCAACCCCCTTCTAGTTTTCCACATGTTTGTTTATAAATGTTTAGATTTTTTCCAGACTAATTGATATATATAGGCCGGTGAGGTGCTTGCATGGTAATATTATATATGCTTTTAATATGAGTAAAACAATCACCCATGTTTTTAGGCAAGTTGTTTCCACATTCTGTAGCAAATGTGCTTATTTTATTCTCCAACACATGCATATTATTGCCTACATCTTATATTAGTCTTGCTATTTTTAACTCTCGTACTCGATTATAGTTATCTGACTTATTTCTAATGAAAATCTATTCGGCGACATTGATCATAAATTAAAAGAACATGTTTCACTTGAACTATTGAACCGTGTCGATCTAGAAACTTTGACAAAAACAAAAATAGTAATGCATGTTTTTTTAACATATGAATATCACATGCAAAAATACGTTAAGCGACAAATTTATGAGAGGGTCTCAACCCTCCTTGTACATCCTCATTAAGCTCCGCCCATAATGAGAGCGTTATAAATAAACCGAACGAACATTTGTTTAAAGCTTAACCACTCAAACGAATGCTTAAATGAATTGTTCATGATATTTTCATAAATAAATAGTAAAAGCATAAGCGAAAGAAAAGATGGTTCGGTAAAGCCTCGTAAATTCTAATCCTTGATATATTTAAGTGTCATCTTATTATTAAATGATGTTAACCCCGTAGGTTATGATATATATTATTAGCCACTAGTTTATAGAGTACAAAACGTAAAGAAACCCTAATAGACCCAACTCACAAGTTGGACTTGAGCCAACTAACTTAATCCATCTAATAGTTGTGACATTAATCTAGTTTTAAGGGCATACTTGGCTAGAACTTACAAATATATATAAGAAGTTGGTAATGCTAACAAAAATAATATTCTAAAGTAGTTCCATCACACCCTTTCTATTTTAAAAATGTTCACATTTCACCAAAATTTTACATACAAATTAAAGAACAAAACAATTTTTAAATTTATTCGTTTCCTACGTTCTTAATTAGTAATAATTTTGCTTCCTTCAATATAGCTTGTTAAAGCTAGTAGGCTGAGTTAATTCGGTTATTCTACTCGGTAAAAAAAAACTTCTCTTTCAAGTGAAATATGAAGAGATGAGCCAATTTTCGCCATTGAAATCCACAAAATTGGTGCCAAAAAAATGCATATGCGAAAATCGACAAAGCCCTCACGACACCATCATTATACCATGGGTAAGCCATGACGATAAGAGCTCCTACAATCCCAACCCAAAGTGTCAAGACCCGTAGCATTGGGAGAAGAAAGGCATTGGTTGCTATACATGAGAGTGCAAAGGAACCTAATAAATACAAGGTCCACCCTAATATTGGATGAATTGTATGAGGAACTAGCAAGAATGGGAGTGTGTAGGATACGAAAATGGAAAATATGGCTATCGCCTTAAGGATTGTTTGGATGGTGGTTGCAGTTTTATCTGCACCGCGATAGCATAACTTTGTAAAGTTTGGACGAGCTAAGCGAGTGACTGCTATAACCTCTAGGTAAAGTATACTTTGGATTAGTACAAATGGCATCTCTGAATCGTACCTGTCCATAACAAAGAATGTTGTCATGTCAAAAAAGTTAACACGAACCCCTAAAAAATGTATTTAAGGGCATGTGCTATGAAAAAATATAGGTTAATGTGCACAATATTTATATAAGCTACGACAAGTAATTAGTAATTTAGTATACCTAAATATATGACTAATAAAGATAATAAAAAATACAATATCTTAAATTTAAAAACAATGTTTAAGATGTCAGAGAAAAGATGCACAATCTAAGTGTCAAACATTGAATGTTTGAACTAGTCACATATTTAGGCATGCAAGTCATTTGTTGTTGTAGTCATTGGCTAGACTTATATTACATGAATTCAAGTTTGAATGACATTCGTTAATGTAGGACCTTAGATATATCAACTTTAACACAAATATAAGCACTAGAAGATGATGAAGAAGAGATGAAAGATGGTGACTTGATGTTATGTATATGTTGTGTATATGAGAGAATAAGAGATGAAATAAGAGAGCTTTTATTAATAAACACACACACTTACACACACAAGCACACACCTCAAATGAGCCTTTGAGGTGTTTAAATAGTTCTTATCATGAGATGCCCTATGGGCTTTCTATGGGCTTGGACTTGGTTTACATGAATAATAAAGGCTTATGAAACATAACTAATAACATATTAGCTTACCAAGACCAAGGCACATTGACTATTCTTATTACACAAACTAAGACACATTACAAAGTTCCTAATATGAGAATGACCATCACTTCTCAATACATATTTTAATGCTAACAATCTCCCCCTAAGGGGTGGTCATTCAAATGATGCTCCACGTGATTAGGTCTTCCGTGTTCTTTGTCTTGAACTTTGTGTGTCGTTGTAGAATAGTCTTTAGTCTTTGTTCCTTCATGCTTTGTGATCTTTGATAATTGATTATTCATCGTTCTTTGTTCCTTTGTGATGTGGAGTTATCTGCCTTTCGTCACTTCTGTGTCTGTGGTGGTTGTTCGCCATTCCAACATGCTCATACATCTTTGGACTTTGATATTCATATGCACGTAGTTCCCTTTCTTTCACTTTGATCTTTAGTCTTTATACTTTGTAGATTCTTCTTTTTGGCATAGAATCTTTCTTTGAACTTTGTGTTGTATAGATCTTTGAGGGAGCTTTCTTTAACTTCCAGATGTATATATGAGCATGTGGAATCCTTCGCCATGGAGATGATGTATAGCTGCAGGTAAACAGTTAGCAATAAAACATCCGGTACTTACAGATAAGAATTAGAGATCGTCAACAGCATAGTGTGAAGACTCCTTCTAACCCTTACCAAGGCCGTTCCCATGTCAGATACTCTCGAGAGAGCTTACGAGACCTACTAAGTAGCTCAATGACTGGGTGAGTCGCTGGGGATCACTCCACGACTGTAGACCGTTTGAAACCACCGCGAACACTAAGCGTAACCCATAAAGAATTACCGAAGTGACCTGCTGTCAGAGCTGCATGATGTTGACCCTGGCAGGAATTTCCATTCAATCATTGAGAAACACTTGTGTGAATTCTCTCATAAATGTTCTGGCAGATTGCTAAGATCTACGAAGGACTCTTAAGTTTACATCTGGCGTCCTTAATGATGAACAACCAGTGTAGAAATATCATGTGTTCCTATGAGATCTTTTGATGAATCTCGGGGCTCTAGACTTGATAAGTGCACATTTGGTTTCCTATGCGGAGATTAGGGAGAGGTCTCCTACTTCAATATCAACCATCTCTAAGAGACAGGTCGATAGATTACACCGGTTCCCCATGAGAATGAAACAAGCTCTTTTAAGAGAACTTGAGTGGTTAAGAAGGTTTAGTGCAGTGCGTCACTGGGTCCATGACGTCTTTGTCTTCAATACTAGTGTCACCTTAGTAACAACCAGTAGCATATGAGTTGAACCCGGTGTCTGCCCTAAGGTTGAACATTTGGAGGGCTATTTCTTTTCACCCTTTTTCATAACTTTTCTTTTTAATTCTTCAACCCCTTCTTTCTCCTTTCTCATTTTCTCCTTTTTTCAATCATACCTAAGGACTTCTAATTCTACTCTATTGGAATTGTCCTTGGGTAGATCCCTCCGGCTCTGGCGGATCATAGGACGGTTTTCCATAACCTTAGTCACCTTATAACTCCATGACTATCCTATCATTGCCATAAAACCTTTGATTGAAAATCTCTCAAAGTGTTTATGAATATAAACACATTTTTTTTGACACTTTGAGAGCTTTTGTTTCTTTTAAAGGACTCCCCCTTCACATGTGCTCATGAATTTTTTAAGAAATTTGCACATGCGTGAGGAGTTTGCACTTTTTGAATTGATCTACTTTCAGTGAACATGACCGATTCGAGACACGCTTACATCACTAGTTAGACTAGCTTGAAGTTATTACCCGTCCTGGTCAAGTCCAAAGAAAGTCTCTCGATACAGTACATTCTACTCAGACAAGTCCTATTCGAGACACGCTTACATCACTAGTTAGACTAGCTTGAAATTATTACCCGTCCAGGACAAGTCTTTTCGATTACTGACATTTAAGCTTCGTCAATTCATTGGTAATATCTGAGTTGAGCTCTTCTGAGATTCAGCCACAATCTTTAAACATCTTTGATCACATTTTAATCATGTCTTCTCCCCCTCAAAAATAGCATATCGTGATATTTTTTATATCAACAGATTAAGAAAAAGCTTTTGGAGAGAAAGACAGATTCTGCATGAATTTGGAACATTTTTTCTTTTTATACTCCCCCTTAATGATAGCATATTTAAAATAAATTAAGGGTTTTGAGGGAGTTATCTTGAGTACTAATTTTGAGAGATTTTGAGAAATCTTTTGAACAATCTTGAAAAAGTGCTCAAGAATTTTGTTTTGAAAACGAGTTTATGATTTGAAATCTTTTTCGTTTGTTTAGACTCGAACTTTTTTTGAAAAAGAGTTCGTCATTGAACGTACGAGTCCTTGATTTGAAAATAATCAGAAGTCGTCATTGAAGTACGGGTTTCGTACTGAAGTATACGAAAGCCATTGTGAAGAAAATTTTGAGAAACGACATGTTTTAGAAAAAACATTAAAAAGAACTCCCGCTCAAGCATCTGTACATGTCCGTATCATTGTTGAATGATATTTCTAGAAACGTACAGAATATTGATTTATACGAGAGACATGTCGTGAGAAGAATATTTTTGGATTTTTTGATTTTATATTGTTTTTGTATTTTTTGAAATTTTATATTTTTGTATTTTGTTTTTGTTGGTTTTTCAAATTTTGTATTTTGTTTTTTTCTCAAAAATATTTACAGCGAAGCGATTTTGAAAACATTTTTCAAGAAGATTCGAGAAGACGTTCTAGCTCCTCAGGAGTTAGGCTTCGCATGCCAATTCGTCGAACTAAATAGTCAAACCTTTCTTTTGGAAGGGCTTTAGTAAATAGATCGGCGAGTTGGTAATCAGTCTTAACGAAAAATAATTCAATAGTACCCTCTTCCACGTGTTCTTTGATGAAATGGTAGCGGACTTTGATATGCTTCGTCTTAGAGTGATGTACGGGATTGCACGAGATGGCTATGGCACTTTTTGAGTCACAATACATAGGTATTCTGTCAAAAGTAAAGCCATAATCTGTGAGCTGTGTCCGCATCCATAGTACTTGGGCACAACACGCAGATAGAGACACATACTCGGCTTCGGCGGTTGATAGCGCAGTACAATCCTGTTTCTTTGACGACCAGCTTACTAGCTTTTCACCCAAAAATTGTGCTCCACCTGATGTACTCTTTGCTGTAACTTGATCACCAGCATGGTCTGCATCTGAAAATGCTGTTAGATTAAACCCCGAATCCTTCGGATACCAAAGTCCCATGTTAATGGTGCTTCGTAGGTACCGAAAGATCCGTTTAACCTCTTTGAGGTGAAGTTCGGTAGGCTTTGCCTGAAACCGTGCTAACAAACAAACAGCAAATTGAATATCAGGTCGACTAGCAGTTAAGTACATGAGAGAACCGATCATGCTCCGATATTTCTTCGGATCGATGGGTTTCCCAAACAAATCAGCATCAATTTTTGGTGAAGTGACCATTGGTGTACCAACAGAATCACAGTTTTCCATTCCACGTTTTTTCAAAATCTCGATTGTATATTTAGCTTGATTGATAAAAATACCACGAGGGGATTGATGTATTTGTAAACCAAGAAAGAATTTTAGTTCCCCCATCATGGACATTTCAAATTTACTTTTCATGAGATTTTCAAAATGTTTTGAATGGTCAGGATTGGTTGATCCAAAAATAATGTCGTCCACGTAAATTTGAACGATCAAAATGTCATCTTTGAATTTTTTGATAAACAAGGTGTCATCAACCGTTCCTTTTGTGAAATTGTTTTTGAGCAAGAAAGATGATAGTTCGTCATACCACGCTCTTGGAGCTTGTTTTAGACCATAAATTGCTTTCTTAAGCTTGTAGACGTAGTCTGGATGATCTTTGTCGATGAATCCCTCTGGCTGACTCACATACACTTCTTCTTTCAGAGTTCCATTCAAGAAAGCTGTCTTAATATCCATCTGATAGACTGTGATGTTTTTGTGAGCGGCGTAGGCTAAGAAAATCCGGACTGCTTCAAGTCTAGCTACAGGCGCGAATGATTCTTCGAAATCTATCCCTTCTTCTTGTGGATAACCTTTAGCCACGAGACGAGCTTTGTTGCTAATAACAGTCATTTCCTCATCCAGTTTGTTCTTCCACGGCCACTTGAGATCAAGAACACGTTTATCAAGTGGTCGTTCAACAAGTTCCCAACTATCATGTAATAGGTATTGAAGAAATTCCTCCTGCATCGCTTCAATCCAAGGGTTTTCTGCCATTGCTTCTCGAATGTTCTTTGGTTCTTTAAGGCTGATTGAGCAAATGTAAATGCACAATTCGAGATCGGTGGCAAGTTGTCTCCTTGTCTGAACTGGCTTTGAAGGTTCACCAATAACATGTTCTATTGGATGGTCTTTTGTCCATTGAAACGTAGAAGGGTACCTTGGGTGTAACGAATGTGTGTTAGATGGTTCTTGTAACCTTGAAGAAGATTCAGCAGAGTCTGTTGCAAACGGGTTTTCAAATACTTCTTCTTCTTCTTCTAACGCAACATCGTTTGAATTATTAGATGGTTCTTCTTGAAAATTAGTGTTTTGATTTTGCTCATCAACTCTTTGTAGATCAGTTTCAATAACTGGAGTTGCTTGAGTAGATGTAGATGATGTTGATATAGTTGGTGCTTCAGCTTCGATTGTGGTAGATGCATCTTGTGATGGTGGTGGTGGTTGATGGTATTGAGCGGGTGCAGCGGAATGTTGTGGAGATGCATTTGTCGAAGTTCCGCCATAATATTCATCAAACATTAACTCGAAGAAATTTTCCAGTTCTTGTTCTGAAGGTTTATCCGTGTTTGTTGACTGAGCTCCTTGAGGCACGAGTCCTGAACTGATGTGTCCAGAAGTCTGCTGGTTTGGTGCGGGTCCTAATCCGTTTTGATAAGAAGCCATTGGATTAAGCGTGGGTTCTAGAGCGTATCTCTCAGAAGCCATCTGTGAAATCTCGTCAAACTTCACATTCATCGTCTCCATAATCTTTTTCGTTCTTCTATTATACACCCTGAATGCCCTCGAGTTTTCTGAATATCCAATGAAGATTCCAATATCACCCTTAGCTTTTAACTTCCCTAGATCTTCTCTGTCATTCGTCAGATAGCACAAAGCGCCAAACACGTGAAGGTAAGAGATGTCAGGTTTACGGTTGTTCACTAGCTCATATGGGGTTTTATTGAATCTCGGATGGACTAGGGATCGGTTTTGAGTAAAACAAGCAGTGGCTACAGCATCTGCCCATAAGAATAGTGGTGCACTAGAAAAAATCAGCATTGTGCGAGCAGCTTCCACAAGAGTTCTATTTCTTCTTTCAACTACCCCATTCTGCTGTGGAGTTCTAACAACTGATGTTTGGTGAGTGATTCCCACATCTTCAAAGTAGGTTCTTAACTCCTGATTTGTGAATTCTGTGCCATTATCTGTTCTTACAATCCTTACTGGAGCTTGAAGTAGAACTTGAATACGCTTCAGAAAGGTGATGATGATGCCTGGTGCTTCGTCTTTTGACCTCAAAAACTTTACCCAAGTATATCTTGAATAATCATCAACAATAACAAGAATATACTTCTTCCCATTAATGCTTTCAACTCTCATTGGGCCACATAAGTCCATGTGCAACATATGTAACCTTGCTTCCGAACTAGGTGCGGTTTTGGGTTTATATGATGCTCTTTTGCTTTTTCCTTGTTCGCATGATGGACATAGGTGTTCCTTGGTGTATTTGAACTTAGGAAGTCCGGTGACGATGTTGTCTTTGGCTAACTTGTTGATGGTGTCGAAATTGAGATGGGATAATCTTCTATGCCACAGCCAGGACTTAGTTTCGGTTGCCCTTGTCATAAGATAAATTGGTGATGTAGAAGCCATTTGGTTGATGTCGATAGCATACAAGTTTGTACCACGATTACCAGTTAAGAGATCATCACCAACCAGATTTCTAATAAAAACCGTGTTTCTTCTGAATGCAACTTCTAAATCAGCATCACAAAACTGCCCGACTGAAAACAAGCTGTGTCCCAACCCTTCGACGTAGTAAACTCGAGTGATTAAAAAATTCCCAAACTGAAGATCTCCATGACCCTGAATAGCTGCTACATGATCATTTCCAAAGCGTACAGTTCCCATGAATTTCCAGACGAAATTGATCAGCAGCTTTAAATTCCCGGTCATGTGCTTGGAGCAACCCGAGTCGACGATCCAAAGACATATTTCGATAACCTACCAAGAACAGAAGTTTTTGTATTTGGAAACCGTTTTGAATTTGGTTCCATGGGGTTAGGGGTAAAATCTGAATCACATTCATAGAAGGTATCTACTTGTCCATTTTGAACAACTTTCAATTTGCCATCCTGAAGAATGAATTCTCTACCCGTAGGTTTCCACATACAAAACTTAAGGTAGTTCCTAGGCATTCGACTACTAGTGGTAGACCTAAAGCGTGAAACTAATCTTTCTATAGATCTCGATCTGGCACTAGTTCCCTTTGGAACATACTTCTGTGTAGGCGTAACATTCACATTCTTAGAAACACATTCATCATGAACATCATTAATTAAACATTTCTTGCATATTAAACAAACAGAGTCATTACATGCATTAGAACCAATACTTTTGACATTACATTCAGATGAATCATGTTTCTTATTACAAAGCGATAAATTCCTAAGGTGTTCTTCTACTTCTTCAACTTTATTCTTGCTACTACTCGTGGAGACAGGCGAGACTCTATTGTTCCTTGTATTGCTCCTAGGCTTTAGTCTGCTGCTCCTAGAGGTGCTTTCTAATCCTGTAGAAGGTAAGGCACACACATTAGGATTTATATTGTTGTCCTTTTTAGCATCCCTAGATTCTTTAGAATTATCCTTTTTGCACGCATTTGTCTTAGATGTGGAGGCAGACGCACTAGTGGGACTAATCCTAAAAAGGCCAGGTGCTATCACTTTTGGTGTTTCGACAACCGCTTTTCCTTTATCAACAATCTTTTCATTTTCACTTTTCTTGGGCAAGGGTGTTGGAGTGACTGGTTTTGTCAAATCCTTTTTCTCATCGACTTTTGGAGCAAACCGTGAAATTGACATTTTTGGTTTTTGAACCGTGTTTGAAAAATTTGGTTTCTCCGAAGTCAATGGTTTTGCAAACTTAGTTTCCTCACCCTTTCCTTTTTGATTTTCAAGCTGAGTCCTCAAAAGAACATTTTGCTCTTTCATTTTCTTTAAGTCACGCTCATACGACAATTTGTCATACTTGCATTCTTCCTTTTTTCGATCAAGTTGTTTAAAATATGACACATTTTCTTTTTCAAGCTTTATAAGAGTATTTTTATATTTTGAAACAATTTCGGAGGTCTCAGCTCTCAGTCTTTCATCGTCATGAACAGAATATGTTTGTAAAATGATGGACATAATATAAGTAGACAGAACTGCTTCGAAGAGAGAATCATTTAGGTTTTCCAAAACATTGATTTGCTCAAAAGATTCCTTAGCCTTCTTTATCAGGGATTTGTGATCCGTGACGAAGTCAGCTGTTTCTTTCAAAAATGCTTGTTCGAAATGAATTACACGAGCATGGATGTTATTAATTTGAGGAGCAAATTCATTTTCGAGAATCTTTTTAAGCTGTAAATGAACCGTGGAATTCCAGTTGATCTCATTAAGTCTCGTTTTAGATTCTAAAGTCGTTTTAAGTTGCCCAATTCTGGTTTTAAGATCATCAAGATATCCCCGTGCAGCACTTGAGTTAAAAGTGTTGTTTGAAGACATCTGTTCCATGTTAGAAATCGATTTGGAAGCAACTACTTTTTTAGAAAACATTTTCGAGAATGGTCGTTTTATGGAAAACACAGATGGTTCTTTTTGTGGAACAAAAGTAATTCCTGAAAGTTTGTTCAATTTGTTGTAATCAATGGGTTTCAAATCCTTTTGTTTCATTTTAGAAATGCTCTCTTCGACATGTTCTATTGTTTGCACAGAATCCCGAACGACGGGAGGATCATGTTTGGTGTAAAAAACACTACCATTATACAAGACGTTCTGTTCTTCCTGAGCTTTCTTGAGATTACAAGGATTGTTGTTACCAAGAGCCATTTTGTGTTTCGTATGGTAAATCGGATTAGTTTGATTTGAAATCATTTTCATTGTTTGACTTGACTGACCCGACTTAACCACTAATTCTTCTAGATGTGCAATCTTGTGTTCTGACTCTACGATTTCTGCCAAAAGTTTATCTTCTTTCTTTGCAAAGTCCTTTTTCAACTCATCCCTTTCTTTTTCAAGATTGGTGTAAGCTGTTTCTTGTTTTGAAAGTTGGTTTGTTAATTCAGAAATTTCTTGTTTTAAAGAGTTAATGGTTTTTGTTGAACTTATTTCAGGATTAGCAAACTTGGTTTTCCATTCCCTATCTTTAACAAGTAACTTCTTATAACCAATTTCAAATTCTGACTCGCGTTCTTTGTGAATTTGAAAACTTTTTGCATTTTCCTTGTATCTCTCAAGCTCAGTGGTCAATTTCTCATTTGCGGCCTTAACATCGCGATTGACCTTTTTCACTTTCTCGATTTCAATACCACAATTATTTAATAATGATTCAAATAAAGCACGTGTTTCCTCATCATTCTCAGCATGCTGGGAAACGAAGCCTCCATTATGATTCACATCTGGAGTTGCTGAAGGAGTATTGCTACTACTTGGCGTGTCCAGGTATGTATCATAAGTGGGTGCTAGCTTCTCAGAATGCTGTTCCTCATGAGGAGACATATCAAATATATCATTATTATGACATGTGTTGAAATTTGATACCTCAGATGGTGCACTGGTGTCATAAACAGGAAGTGTGTCAGAATCCGTGTCATACTTAGCTTCCTGAAGATTCGCCATGAATATGCAGTTCGCATCGATATCCTCTCTGTCTCCCATTTCATCCATAAGAGCCATAAAATCATTCTCCTCTGTGTTCAACTGAAACCCTGCCTTTTCTTTTTGTGCCAATAGTACTGCTTTCTGCAAATACTCTAGATCTTTCTTTTTCGGCTTAGTAGGACAGTTCCTTGCCATATGACCTACTCCTTGGCAGTTGAAACACTTTACCGGATTACGCTGATTCACATTTCCATAATTCCCAACAACTGGAGCTGCCACATTCCTATTCTGATTACCCATTGCCTGATTACCAACATTCTGACCCCTCTGATTTCCAACATGCTGACCCATCTGGTTCCCTGCATACTGACCATACTGATTCCCTGCATACTGACCTGCATTCTGCATATTCTGATTACCCATGTTAATTCCAGTAGCATAACCTTGCTGATTCCCATAAACTCCAACCATTTGGCCTCCATTGCCCATATTGAAACTCGGCTGAGCGATCTGCCTGTTGCGAGTATTCGATGAAATCCTTTGGTTGTTGTTTGTTGGTGTAGAATAGCGTCCTTGGAATGCTTTTTTCAGAAAAGCAAACGCTTGTGTCAAGGCTGCAGTAGCTTCATCATTGTCAGTGAATTCTGGTTTTGGAAATGTGGGTATTGCTGTTGTGGAATAACATGTTGTTGTTGTGGGTAGAATTGTTGTTGGTAGATCGGTGTTGGTTGTTGAATGTAGGATGGTTGCAAGTAGTTGTGAGTGGAAGATGATGATGGTTGTTGTTGTGTGTTCACTGGTATAGGTGTTGGTGTATCAGCCATTAATGCTAGAGGATCATGCTTTTTAGCTAGTAATTCAGCTCTTACTTCATTAGCTTCATCCTGATTTTGCTTCAAGAAATCATACACCTGATCATAAGTCACTTCATGCAAATTCTTTGTCTGATAAACAATAGTGACATATCTTCCCCATTCTGGTTGTAACTCATTCAGAAAAATGGTGTTGTTAGCAATATTTGTCTGACTGAGGTTGTGTCTCGATAAATCATTCATGATCTTACAGAATCTGTGGTAGTACGTCTCTATGGATTCACCAGGAATTGAAGTAAACTTGCGAAGTTCCTTAAGCAATTGTGTTTCCATTTCCTGTTTCCCGATGTCTGTCCCATACATTAACCTCTTGACTCTTTCCCAGACTGCATGAGCACTTACTTCACTGTCAACAGTAGCATAGATGGTTTCAGGTAAACCAAGAACGACGTAATGAAATGCCTGATCATCAGCTTCAATCTGTTTTCTGTCTTCCACAGTGTATTCAGTCTCATTCTGATCTCTGTAGTATGGTTGTACTGGGGAGGTACCATTTGGATCACCAGGGTCTAGTACTTGTGATGGTTTGAAGGGTCCATCCATAATGGATTTGATGATAAGACTTCCATTTGTTTTGCTCTTAAGATAACGCATCATACGACTAGCCCATTGTGAGTATCCACCCTTTGACAGCATGGGAGGTCAGTTTTTGGCACCGGCAGCATGAATATCTTGCTGAGTAGCCATTGATGAAGTGTAGATTGATAAAGTTGATTCTCGGATCGTTTCAACGAAGTAGGAGTTGTGTTTAGTGTAAGTTGATGCAAGTTTTTATGGTGAAAAATTTGATCTAAAACCTTAAAACCTCAATAACTTCTTCTCAGAGCGTTTTTAGGCCTCGAAACTTCGCCTAAATCGATAAATCATTTAACGTGTCGTTCTCCTCTGTCTCACGGTCGTTTTGACAGCTGATTCGTCGAAAACGGAGTTACGGTTCAAAAGTTATGGCCGTTTGAAGTTTGGTTGTCAAAAAGTCAAGAAACTTATGCGTAAACCCTGAACTTATGCGTAAACAGTGATTCTTACGCTTAACTTCAAATCTTATGGTTAACTTCAAATCTTACGCGTAAGAAAAGTTATGCGTAAACTTTCAGGTTATGCGTAAAAATTAAGGTTATGCGTAAACAAAATGTTTATGCGTAAGCTTTGATTTTTTACGCGTAAACTTTGAGTTTATGCGTAAGAAAAGTTACACGTAAGGTTTTTTCAACCAATTTGATCTCTCAAACTTGTCCAAGCTTGAAAGATATCCCGTGTCGAAGTATTCCACAAACTTATCCAAGTCAGGGAAGTACCGAGTCACCGTAGCACGAAGAGAGAACCTTTGAAGAAACTTAAGCGTAGAAAATAGTTACTTACACGTAAGAATAAACTTAGGCGTAAGTTTTGACTTATGCGTAGAACTTAGGCGTAGAAACTCTTCTGCGTAGGACTTAGGCGTAGAATCTTCACTTAAGCGTAGGATTTAGGCGTAGACTTCCAACTTATGCGTAGAAAGAGGGTTTTGACTAAAGTTACGCGTAGGAAAAGGGTTTTGACCAAATCTTATGCGTAAAAAGGACAGAAAGTACTGTTCACAGCTGTGGATTCGTACTATTCACCCAAGTTACGCGTAAGGAGACCAGAAAGCTTGAAAAATCCGATTTTTCAACCAAAAACACTTTTTCCACTTGTTTCTTTTGATCAAATCTTTCCCAAAACACTTAGAATCACTAAAGCTTCAAGAAAAACAACAACTTTAACACTAAAACACTTAAAGATCAAGACTTTTTGCAAGAAAAGTACACATTAAATATGAAAAACGCAACTTTAGACACAAAAAACTTGATACAAACGATTTCCACACACTCCTAAATCATTGTTAGGCGATTGATACCACTTGTAGGACCTTAGATATATCAACTTTAACACAAATATAAGCACTAGAAGATGATGAAGAAGAGATGAAAGATGGTGACTTGATGTTATGTATATGTTATGTATATGAGAGAATAAGAGATGAAATAAGAGAGCTTTTATTAATAAACACACACACTTACACACACAAGCACACACCTCAAATGAGCCTTTGAGGTGTTTAAATAGTTCTTATCATGAGATGCCCTATGGGCTTGGGCTTGGACTTGGTTTACATGAATAATAAAGGCTTATGAAACATAACTAATAACATATTAGCTTACCAAGACCAAGGCCCATTGACTATTCTTATTACACAAACTAAGACACATTACAAAGTTCCTAATATGAGAATGACCATCACTTCTCAATACATATTTTAATGCTAACAGTTAAACGTACACTATTTATCGTTTAACACATCTTAAATAGTATACTCGAATAAATAACTTGTAAACTATAAATACCCAAGAGTTTCTCGTCGTTGTTCATGCCATTGGATGCCAAGTGGTAAAATAGGCCATGACCACCAGTACCATGGCTTTAACCATGATGCACCACGAAATGTAATCACGCTATGCGGAGCCAGGAAATCATAATATAGGGGGCAATTTTTTTTTTAATGAACGTCAACAATGGCGAAAATTTTTGTACCTTTAAAAATAACGTCCACAAAAAAAAGTTTAAATTGCGCAAAACCACCTTATGTTACGTAAAATTGTAGTCGCTGTGAGATTAGTCGGCTCGCAATGTCGAGTCAAAAACCGATGTTTACCAAAAAAAAAATGTAGCGAAAGAACAACGTATGTTGTGTTAAAGAGCTATTTATTTACTAAAAATAAAAACTCTGGCTAACAAATCCTAAACGAAATAAAAAATGTTTATATATGTACCACTATACCAGTAAAAATAACACACAAATACTGTAGGACCGTAGAACAACCTATTTCACTATTGAATCAAGCCTAAACCTAGAGAGAGAAAGTAAGTAGAGAGAGAGAGAGAGAGAGAGAGAGAGGAGAGAGAGAGAGAGAGAGAGAGTGTGAGAACTCTAGTGTGTGGAATAATAACTTTGTTAATACTAAATGAATCACTAAGAGAACCAACATCTCAAATGAGGTTTACAAGAGTATTTATACTCAAAGTCTAGGGCTTCACATATCTTTGACCTTATTACATAACTAGCCCTTAGACTTTATAAAATCATAAAAACTAAACATAAACTTCATCATAATGATATTCTAAAGCAACCTATAACTATACGTTAATGACCGACACTTTATATAAATAAAATATGATCCTAACAATCTCCCCCTAAGTGTTGGTCATTGAGGTTGCGCTACGTCATCATCTTTGTCTTTAAACTTTATCATTCATAGCTCTTGACGTCTTTTAAGAATCACTAGATGAAGCATAGTTCCAGTTCATCATGCTTTATTGTTGTTGAAGTGATCCGATGATGTCATCTGCCTTTCGTCACTTCTGTGTTTGTGGTGGTTGTCTGCCATTCCAACATGCTCATGCGTCTTAAGTCTTTGTCATACATACATTTGTTATTCCCGTTCTTTCACTTTGATCTTTGTCACGTTACTTTGTAGATTCTTCTTTTTGGCGTAGAATCTTTCTTTGACTGTTGCTATCCTTTGATCTTGGTGAGAACTTTCCTTTGACTTTGTGATGCATGTATGAGCATGTGGAATCTTTCGCCATGGAGATGATGTATAGCTGCAGGTAAACAGTTAGCAATAAACAACCGGTACTTACAGATAAGGAATTAGAGATCGTCAACAGCATAGTGTGAAGACTCCTTCTAACCCTTACCATGGCCGTTCCCATATCAGATACTCCCGAAAGAGTTTACGAGACCTACTAAGTAGCTCAATGACTGGGTGAGTCGCTGGGGATCACTCCACGACTGTAGACCGTTTGAAACCACCGCGAACACTAAGCGTAACCCATAAAGAATTACCGAAGTGACCTGCTGTCAGGGCTGCTTGATGTTGACCCTGGCAGGAATTTCCGTTCAATCATTGAGAAACTACATAAGTAAATTCTCTCATAAACGTTCTCGGCAAATTGCTAAGATCTGCGAAGGACTCTTAGGTTTACATCTGGTGTCCTTAATGATGAATAACCAGTGTAGAGATATCATGTGTTCCTATGAGATCTTTTGATGAATCTCGGGGCTCTAGACTCGATAAGTGCACATTTGGTTTCCTATGTGGAGATTAGGGAGAGGTCTCCTGCTTCAATATCAACCATCTCTAAGAGACAGGTCGATAGATTACGCCGGTTCCCCGTGAGAATGAAACAAGCTCTTTTAAGAGAACTTGAGTGGCTAGAAGGTTTAGTGCAGTGCGTCACTGGGTCCATGACATCTTTATCTTCAATACCGGTGTCACCTTAGTAACAACCAGTAGCATATGAATTGAACCCGGTGTCTGCCCTAAGGTTGAACATATGGAGAGCTATTTCTTTTCACCCTTTTTCATAACTTTTCTTTTTAATTCTTCAACCCCTTCTTTCTCCTTTCTCATTTTCTCCTTTTTTCAATCATACCTAAGGACTTCTAATTCTAATCTATTGGAATTGTCCTTGGGTAGATCCCTCCGGCTCTGGCGGATCATAGGACGGTTTATCCTAACCTTAGTCACCTTATAACACCATGACTATCCTATAATTGCCATGAAACCATTGATTGAAAATCTCTCAAAGTGTTTATGAATATAAACACATTTTTGTTGACACTTTGAGAGTTTTTGTTTCTTTTGAAGGACTCCCCCTTCACATGTGCTCATGAATTTTTAAGAAATTTGCACATGCGTGAGGAGTTTGCACTTTTTGAATTGATCCACTTTCAGTGAACATGACCGATTCGAGACACGCTTACATCACTAGTTTGACTAGCTTGAAGTTATTACCTGTCCTGGTCAAGTCCAAAGAAAGTCTCTCGATACGGTACATTCTACTCAGACAAGTCCTATTCGAGACACGCTTACATCACTAGTTAGACTAGCTTGAAATTATTACCCGTCCAGGACAAGTCTTTTAGATTACTGACATTTTAAGCTTCGTCAATTCATTGGTACATTCTGAGTCTAGCTCTTTTGAGATTCAGTCACAAGCTTTAAACATCTTTGATCACATTTTAATCATGTCTTCTCCCCCTCAAAAATAGCATATCGTGATATTTTTTATATCAACTGATTAAGAAAAAGCTTTTTGGAGAGATAGACATATTTCATTTTGCATGAATTCGGAACATTTTGTTTTTGTACTCCCCCTTAATGATAGCACATTTTAAAAGCAATTAAGGGTTTTGAGGGAGTTATCTTGAGCACTCATTTGAAAGATTTTGAAAAATCTTTTGATGAATCTTGAAAAAGTGCTCAAGATTACTATTTTGAAAACGAGTTTTTGTTTGAAGTCTTTTTCGTTTGTTTAGACTCGAACTATTTGAAAAAGATTTCGTCCTTGAAAATACGAGTCCATGATTTGAAATAATCAGAAGTCATCATTCGGGTCCTTATTTGAAATCTTTTCGAGTTATTATACCCGGACCCATGTTTTGAAAAGATTTCACTTTGTAGCACGGGTTTCGTACTGAAGTATACGAAAGCCATTGTGAAGAAAATTTTAAGAAACGACATGTTTTAGAAAAACATAAAAAAGAACTCCCACTCAAGCATCTGTACATGTCCGTATCATTGTTGAATGACATTTCTAGAAACGCACAGAATATTGATTTATATGAGAGACATGTCGTGAGAAGAATATTTTTGGATTTTTTGATTTTATATTGTTTTTGTATTTTTTGAAATTTTATATTTTTGTATTTTGTTTTTGTTGGTTTTTCAAATTTTGTATTTTGTTTTTTTCTCAAAAATATTTACAGCGAAGCGATTTTGAAAACATTTTTCAAGAAGATACGAGAAGACGTTCTAGCTCCTCAGGAGTTAGGCTTCACATGCCAATTCGTCGAACTAAATAGTCAAACCGTTCTTTTGGAAGGGCTTTAGTAAATAGATCGGCGAGTTGGTAATCAGTCTTAATGAAAAATAATTCAACAGTACCCTCTTCCACGTGTTCTTTGATGAAGTGATAGCGGACTTTGATATGCTTCGTCTTAGAGTGATGTACGGGATTGCACGAGATGGCTATGGCACTTTTTGAGTCACAATACATAGGTATTCTGTCAAAAGTAAAGCCATAATCTGTGAGCTGTGTCCTCATCCAAAGAACTTGGGCACAACACGCAGATAGAGACACATACTCGGCTTCGGAAGTTGATAGCGCAGTACAATCCTGTTTCTTTGATGACCAGCTTACTAGCTTTTCACCCAAAAATTGCGCTCCACCTGATGTACTCTTTGCTGTAACTTGATCACCGGCATGGTCTGCATCTGAAAATGCTGTTAGATTAAACCCCGAATCCTTCGGATACCAAAGTCCCATGTTAATGGTGCTTCGTAGGTACCGAAAGATCCGTTTAACCTCTTTGAGGTGAAGTTCGGTAGTCTTTGCCTGAAACCGTGCTAACAAACAAACAGCAAATTAAATATCGGGTCGGCTAGCAGTTAGGTACATGAGAGAACCGATCATGCTCCGATATTTCTTCGGATCAATGGGTTTCCCAAACAAATCAGCACCTATTTTTGGTGAAGTAACCATTGGAGTACCAACAGAATCACAATTTTCCATTCTATGTTTTTTCAAAATCTCTATTGTATATTTAGCTTGATTGATAAAAATACCACGAGGGGATTGATGTATTTGTAAACCAAGAAAGAATTTTAGTTCCCCCATCATGGACATTTCAAATTTGCTTTTCATGAGATTTTTAAAATGTTTTGAATGGTTAGGATTGGTTGATCCAAAAATTATGTCGTCCACGTAAATTTGAACGATCAAAATGTCATCTTTGAATTTTTTGATAAACAAGGTGTCATCAACCGTTCCTTTTGTGAAATTGTTTTTGAGCAAGAAAGATGATAGTTCGTCATACCACGCTCTTGGAGCTTGTTTTAAACCATAAATGGCTTTCTTAAGCTTGTAGACGTAGTCTGGATGATCTTTGTCGATGAATCCCTCTGGCTGACTCACATACACTTCTTCTTTCAGAGTTCCATTTAAGAAGGCTGTCTTAATGTCCATCTGATAGACTGTGATGTTTTTATGAGCTGCATAGGCTAAGAAAATCCGTACTGCTTCAAGTCTAGCTACAGGCGCGAATGATTCTTCGAAATCTATCCCTTCTTCTTGTGGATATCCTTTAGCCACGAGACGAGTTTTGTTACGAATTACAGTCATTTCCTCATCCAGTTTGTTCTTCCACAACCACTTGAGATCAAGAACGCGTTTATCAAGTGGTCGTTCAACAAGTTCCCAACTATCATGTAACAGGTATTGAAGAAGTTCCTCCTGCATCGCTTCAATCCAAGGGTTTTCTGCCATTGCTTCCCGAATGTTCTTTGGTTCTTTGAGGCTTATTGAGCAAATGTAAATGCACAATTCGAGATCGGTGGCAAGTTGTCTCCTCGTCTGAACTGGCTTTGAAGGTTCACCAATAACTTGTTCTATTGGATGGTCTTTTGTCCATTGAAACGTAGAAGGGTACCTTGGGTTTAACGTATGTGTGTTAGACGGTTCTTATAACCTTGAAGAAGATTCCGCAGAGTCTGTTGCAAACGGGTTTTCAAATACTTCTTCTCCTTCTTCTAACGCAACATCGTTTGAATTATTTGTTGGTTCTTCTTGAAAAGTTGTGTTTTGATTTTGCTCATCAACTCTTGGTAGTTCAGTTTCAAGTACTGGAGTGGCTTGAGTAGATGTAGATGATGTTGAGGTAGTTGGTGCTTCAGCTTCGATTGTTGTAGATGCATCCAGTGGTGGTGGTGGTTGATTTTGAGCGGGTGCAGCGGAATGTTGTTGAGATGCATTTGTCGAAGTTCCACCAAAATATTCATCAAACATTAACTCGAAGAAATTTTCCAGTTCTTGTTCTGAAGGTTTGTCCATGTTTGTTAAATGAGCTCCATTAGGCACGAGTCTTGAACTGATGTGTCCAGAAGTCTGACTGTTTGGTGCGGGTCCTAATCTGGTTTGATTAGAAGCCATTGGATTAAGCGCGGGTTCTAGAGCGTATCTCTCAGAAGCCGTTTGTGAAATCTCGTCAAACTTCACATTCATCGTCTCCATTATCTTTTTCGTTCTTCTATTATACACCCTGAATGCCCTCAAGTTTTCTGAATATCCAATGAAGATTCCAATATCACCTTTAGCTTTTAACTTTCCTAGATCTTCTCTGTCATTCGTTGGATAGCACAAAGCGCCAAACACGTGAAGGTAAGAGATGTCAGGTTTCCTGTTGTTCACTAGCTCATATGGGGTTTTATTGAATCTTGGATGGACTAGGGATCGGTTTTGAGTAAAACAAGCAGTGGCTACAGCATCAGCCCATAAGAATAGTGGTGCACTAGAAAAAATCAGCATTGTGCGAGAAGCTTCCACAAGAGTTCTGTTTCTTCTTTCAACTACCCCATTCTGCTGTGGAGTTCTTACAACTGATGTTTGGTGAGTGATTCCAACATCTTCAAAATAGGTTCTTAACTCCTGATTTGTGAATTCTGTGCCATTATCTGTTCTTACAATCCTTACTGGAGCTTGAAGTAGAACTTGGATACGCTTCAGAAAGGTGATGATGATGCCTGGTGCTTCGTCTTTTGATCTCAAAAACTTTACCCAAGTATATCTTGAATAATCATCGACAATAACAAGAATATACTTCTTCCCATTAATGCTTTCAACTCTCATTGGGCCACATAAGTCCATGTGCAACAAATGTAACCTTGCTTCCGAACTAGGTACGGTTTTGGGTTTATATGATGCTCTTTTACTTTTTCCTTGTTCGCATGATGGACAAAGGTGTTCCTTGGTGTATTTGAACTTGGGAAGTCCGGTGACGATGTTGTCTTTGGCTAACTTGTTGATGGTGTCGAAATTGAGATGGGATAATCTTCTATGCCACAGCCAGGACTTAGTTTCGGTTGCCCTTGTCATAAGATAAATTGGTGATGTAGAAGCCATTTGGTTGATGTCGATAGCATACAAGTTTGTACCACGATTACCAGTTAAGAGATCATCACCAACCAAATTTCTTATGAAAACCGTGTTTCTCCTGAATGCAACTTCTAAATCTGCATCACAAAACTGCCCAACTGAAAACAAATTATGTCCCAACACTTCGACGTAGTAAACTCGAGTGATCAAAAAATTTCCAAACTGAAGATCTCCAAAACCCAGGATAGCTGCTACATGATCATTTCCAAAGCGTACAGTTCCCATGAATTTCCATATGAAATTGATCAGCAGCTTTAAGTTCCCGGTCATGTGCTTGGAGCAACGATCCAAAGACATATTTCGATAACCTGCCAATAACAGAAGAGTTTGTATTTGGAAACCGATTTGAATTTGGTTCCATGGGGTTAGGGGTACAAGTAAAATCATACTCATAGACAGTTGCTACTTGTTAAGCTTGAACTATTTCAAATTTGCCATCCTTGAGTATAAATTCTCTACCCGTTGGAATCCAAACACAATGCTTAAGATAGTTCCTAGGCGTACGACTATTAGTGGTGTTCCTAATTCTTTTAATTAGGTTTCCAACAAATCTAGATTTTGCACTAGGACCTTTCGAAATGCTCTTCTGTTTAGGCGTACCATTCACATTCTTAGAAACACATTCATCATGAACATCATTAATTAAACATTTCTTGCATATTAAACAAACAGTATTAGAACCAGTACTTTCAACATTACATTCAGATGAATCATGTTTCTTATTAAAAAGCGATAAATTCCTAGGGTGTTCTTCTACTTCTTCAACTTTATTCTTGCAATTACTCTTAGAGATAGGCGAGACTCTATTGTTCCTTGTATTGCTCCTAGGCTTTAGTCTGTTGCTCCTAGAGGTGCTGTCTAATCCTGTAGAAGTTGAGGCACACGCATTAGGATTTATATTATTGTCCTTTTTAGCATCACTAGACTCTTTAGAATTATCCTTTTTGCACGCATTTGTCTTAGAAGGGGAGGCAGACGCATTAGTGGGACTAATCCTAAAAAGGCCAGGTGCTAGAACTTTTGGTGTTTCGACAACCGCTTTTCCTTTATCAACAATCTTTTCATTTTCAATTTTCTTGGGCAAGGGTGTTGGAGTGACTGGTTTTGTCAAATCCTTTTTCTCATCGACTTTTGGAGCAAACCGTGAAATAGACATTTTTGGTTTTTGAACCATATTTGGAACATTTGGTTTCTCCGAAGTCGATGGTTTTGCAAACTTAGTTTCCTCACCCTTCCTTTTTTGACTTTCAAGCTGAGCCCTCAAAAGATCATTTTGCTCTTTCATGTTCTTGAAAGCACGCTCATACAATAGTTTGTCATACTTGCATTCTTCCTTTTTTCGATCAAGTTGTTTAAAACATGACACATTTTCTTTTTCAAGCTTTATAAGAGCATTTTCATATTTGAAAACAATTTCGGAGGTCTCAGCTCTCAGTCTTTCATCGTCTTGAACAGAGTATGTTTGTAAAATGATGGACATAATGTCAGTGGTCATAAAAACTTCGCAGAGAGAATCATTTAGGTGTTCCAAAACATTCATGTTTTCACGAGTATCATTAGTTTCGTTTACCAGGGATTTGTGGTCCTTGACAAAGTCGGCCATTTCTTTTAAGAAAGCTTTTTCAAAATGGATTACCCTCGCACTGATGTTATTCAGTGGGATAGTAATTTCGTTTTCAAAAACTTTTTTTTGCTCAATATGAAAACTGGAATGCCAGTTGTTAATATCGATTGTAGTTTTAGAAGCAACAATATTTTGAAGTTCTTGAATTCTCTTTTTAACGTCATCCAGAATGTTTCTAGCCTCACTTGTATTAAAAGTGTTTGCACAGAATCTCGAACTACGGGAGGATCATGTTTAGTGTAAATCACATCACCATTATACAAAACATTCTGTTCTTTGATGAGTGCTCAAACACTCATCATTTTTGGTCTAATCTGAACTGCAAAACATACAAAAACACTCAGAAATGCATCAAAATACTAAAAATATTTCAAAATTGTGTTTTATATGTTTTAGATGCAAAATGAGCAAAAACAAATGAAAAACGCACAAAGTTTGCAAAATTGGCAGTTTCAGTCCCCCAACTTTCATAAAATGACAAAACTAGTCCCTGGATATTCAAAATATGGAAAATTATCACCAAAGGTCCTTTTGAAATCATAAGTTGTCATATTTTGTCCTTTGATGAAAAATTGGAAAGTTTTGGAAATTTACACGTTTGGTCCCTGGAGTTTCAAATATTGGCAGAAAAGGTCCCTGGTGGGATAATTTTGAAAGAAAAATAACTTTTGGTCCTTGGGAAAGTCACAAAAGCCATTTTTAATCCTTGGGTGAAAATTTTGAGGAAATTACATGTTTGGTCCCTGTATTTTGCAACTTTACAGTTTTGGTCCCTGGATGTGTGAAAATGAAAAAAATTAATTCATGGTCCATATATTATTGTAAGTTATCAATTTTGGTACTTATAATAAAGTTTTAAAAGTTGCAAATCAGCCCCTATATTTTTCAGGTTTACAACATTGGTCCTTGTGATTACATATTTACCAAATGGACCCTTTTATTTCAAATAAACCAAACAAATACCCCAACAACCAGGCCTGGTCCAAAATAACCATCACCCCAGCCCACTTCACATCCGGCCCACACCTTTTAATAGTTTCCCTCGCGTTGACCCAGGTCAAACCCCACACCCCACGCTTACTGTTCATCACCCTCAACCTCTCCCTAATTACCTGGCTTATGTCTCCCCCCTCCTCCCAATCTCCTCAATATCCTCACCAAACATCATAAATGCAATCAACTATACCCAACCAACCCCCCCTCCTCATTAAATGTCTCACCAAACTCCACAAATGCCAAACCATGCTTTCCCGCCAAAAGAGAAATCAAAGGCTCAGATCAAAGCAAGGTATCCTACAGCTACAAATGAAAGTGGGAATGAGAGAGAAATACTCCAGGGCTATAAAAAGAAAAGAAAAGAGAAGAATAGGAGAGTAGTTAGTGTAGTTTAGTTTTAGTGTAATTTTGTCTTCTATGTCTTAGTTTAATTTCAAAACTCAGTTGTAATCTCTTGTTTAAATCTGTTGTAATCAACTTTCTTAGTTCAATTTCAAAGTTTGTTAACATTTATTGCAAGGTTTTCAGTTTCTAAGTTACAATTTGCATTTTTACTTAAAAATTTCAAATCACTCTCAAGTTGTTAAAAGTGGTGCTTCATAGTTCTAATAAGTTCATCTAAGCTTGTTAATAAGTTTCTGAAAGCCTGTGAAGTGTTTAGTTAAATTTCTCCTTAAATACCAAAAATAATAAATAAATAGTAAGGAAATATAAAAAAATCCTTGTGGATGATGCAGAGAATGGAAAGTATGGTTGCAAGGGAAGCTTATATGGTTTAAATGCCTCAGGGAGGCTGTAGGTTTAGTTTGGTATACTTGTTCTTGGTTTGGAGTTCATATGATCCCACTGTAAGCATTTTCATATTATTTTCCAAATCAGTGTGTGTTGCTCATAAGCTTAATTGTTGTTATTAATTGTTTATTTAACTTAATCCTAGCTCAGTAGATGGTTTTTGATTAATAGATTAGGTTTTAGTTCTAAGTCTCAGTTAGTTTCATTCATAATAAGGATGTAAGGGTGTGTTTGGATTAGAGCATACTCTGTGATTTAGTGTACATTATTTTTGCCATTTGTCAGTTACATGTCTCTTTAGTGCACCTTAGGCTGTTTGAAGAATAAAATTGGGTGACCATTGGTTAAAAAGTCAAATTTACAAAAATCTCACCACCACAGTTAAATGTGGTGGTTATTGAATGCCAATATCCATCATCTTATTATATTAGTGGGTCTTTTAGCTTATTTTGGTTTTACTTAAACTTATAAACATGTTTTCAGTGTTTAGGAACTAATCAAAAGTCATCAAAGTCAAAATAAGAAATTTTTATCAAAAGTCAAAGTTCATCTCATCAGATTTTTCCAAAAGTTTGAACAATTGTTTTGATTTATGTGTTATGATTCATGACCTGAAACTTGTTTCCATTTGTAGTTTGCCAGCTTGGCTTTAGGATCCTATAGAGTGCTTATTTTTCAGATTTTATTTAAGCTTGTTATGGCTTATCAAAGTGGGCTGCAGGGGGACTGACCTCCCCTGCACCACAGACCTTAGCCCACCACCACCACTTTGGTGGTGGCTGCAGCCTACCCTAGTGGGTCCCATGGATCAACTCTTGCTTCTTTGAATTCCCAAGGTGGGTGGCTTCACATTGCACCCAAGCTTGTGCCCCCATTCCCCCTTGTGGGCCCCCTAGGCTGCCATTAACTTTGTCCCTTTTTTCTGTTTTGAGCAAAGTGCTCATTTTGCTTAATCAGCTTATTTAGCTTATTCAGTGGTTTGGTATTGTTCTTTCTGGCTTATTTCTGCTTAATAGACATGTATCCACCCAATTCCACCCCTGGTTCTCAGCTTTGAGCTTGTTTCAAGCTTATAGCTTGGACAGTTGACCAAAGTCAACTGTCAAGCAAATAAGCACTTGTTGTGCTTATTTCTGGGTTCCAACAAACTTGTTTTCACAAAAGTTTACTGTTTTTAGGTATAAAACTAGTTTCCAAAAAGAAAATCCAGAAAATCAAGTTTTATTTTTAAGTGATAGTTTCTATTTAATTTCATTTAAATTTTATTTTTCATTTTTAGATTTTAATTAAGTACTTGTCATTTTTATATTTTTATTAATTTCCTCTTATATTAAAGTAATTATAATAATTTTCTCAGATTTTTATTTTATCTTTTAGTATTTATTATAATTAATTTTAGTTTTATTAATTATTAACTAATATTAAGTTTAAAATAGCATAATTAGTTTTTATTAAGTAAAACCTAGTTTTTATATTTTTTATAGCTTTTATATGTTGTATAACATTTTTAGAAATTTTATTAGAATTTTTACTGTTCATTTAGTATTTTTCTTAATTTAAAATAGTTAATTAGATAATTAGTAATTAATTAATAGAAAAATTACAAAAAGACAAAAATACTTATTTTTAATTTTAAAACTTATTTTTAGGTATTTTATAATTTTAGGAATTTTATTTTCACCTTTTTAGTATTTAAATAATATTATATTGTATTCTAGTTATTTAAGTATTAATAATAAGTATTAAATAGTTTTTATTTAATATTAAATAATTAAATAGTGTAAAAAGTAATTTTAATTTTCTAAAAAGTTTCTTTTATTATTAGTATTGTAAAAATGTGATTTTCACTTTTGTAAGTATTTTATTTTGTTAAAACTCGCGTTTTATTTTGTACGTTCACGTTACTTAAAACTGAACGTACGCGTTTTTAAGTTTTAAACGTTTCTGGGTTTTCAAAATTCCCAGTCTTGTTTATATAGCTTGTTTAAACTATTTCCTTGTAGATTCCATAGTTCAATCACACACAAACCTTTTTCTCATCCAAATTCACCCGATCACATAACCGTTTGTTAGCCATTCACACCTCGTCGGGACATAACGACCCGGGGAAACCACTATATTCCGCGGAGCATTGATCTAGGCTATTTGACTTTGTTGACCATTCCTTGGTCAATATAAGTTAGGTGGTTCGGGATCAATCATTCTTGCTGAGCTTTCTTGAGATTACTGGGGGTGTTGTTACCAAGAGCCACTTTATGTTTCGTATGGTAAATCGGATTAGTTTGATTTGAAATCACTTTCATTGTTGACTTGACTGACCCGACTTAACCACTAATTCTTCTAAATGTGCAATCATGTGTTCTGACTCTACGATTTCGGCCAAAAGTTTGTCTTCTTTCTTTGCAAAGTCCTTTTTCAACTCATCCCTTTCTTTTTCAAGATTGGTATAAGTTGTTTTTTGTTTAGAAAGTTGGTTTTGTAAATCAGAAATTTCCGCGTTTAAAGCTTTTATCTTCTTGAAAGAATTAACATCAAGTGTATCAAACTTGAGTTGCAATTGTTTTTCCCTTGAAACGGAATTTTGATAATCAGTTTCTAATTCAGACAATCTTTTGTTATGAAACTCAAAAGCTTTAGCGTTTTCCTTGTAACTCTCAAGCTCAGCGGTCAATTTAACATTCGCGGCCTTAACATCGCAATTGACCTTTTTCATTTTTTCGATTTCAATACCACAGTTATTTAATAATGATTCAAATAAAGCACGTGTTTCCTCATCATTCACAGCATGCTGTGAAACAAAGTCTCCATTATGACTCACATCTGGAGTTGCTGAAGGAGTATTGCTACTACTTGGCGTGTCCAGATATTTATCATAATTAGATGCTATCTTCTCAGAATATTGTTCCTCATGAGGAGACATATCAAATATATCATTATTATGACAGGTGTTGAAATTTGATACCTCAGATGGTGCATTGGTATCATAAACAGGAAGTGTATCAGAATCCGTGTCATACTTAGCCTCCTGAAGATTTGCCATAAAAATGCAGTTCGCATCGATATCCTCTCTGTCTTCCATGTCATCCATAAGAGCCATAAAATCATTTTCCTCTGCGTTCAACTGAAATCCTGCCTCTGCCTTTTGTGCCAACATCACTGCTTTCTGCAAGTACGCTAGATCTTTCTTGTTTGGCTTAGTAGGAGAGTTCCTTGCCATATGACCTACACCCTGACAGTTGAAACACTTTACCGGATTACCCTGATTCATATTTCCCAAATTCCCAACTACTGGAGCTGCAACATTTCTATTCTGATTACCCATTGCCTGATTACCAACATTCTGACCCCTCTGATTTCTAACAAACTGGCCCAACTGATTCCCTGCATACTGACCATACTGATTCCCTGCAAACTGACCTGCATTCTGCATATTCTGATATCCCTGTTGATTCCCATAAACTCCAACCATTTGGCCTTCATTGCCCATATTGAAACTCGGCTGAGCAAACTGCTTATTGCGAGTGTTCGATGAGATCCTTTGGTTGTTGTTTGTTGGTGTAGAATAACGTCCTTGGAATGCCTTTGACAGAAAAGCAAACGCTTGGGACAATGCTGCACTAGCTTCATCATTGTCAGTGAATTCTGGTTCTTGGAATTGTGGGTGTTGCTGTTGTGGAATAACTTGTTGTTGTTGTGGGTAGAACTGTTGTTGGTAGACCGGTGTTGGTTATAGAATGCATGATGGTTGCATGTAGTTGTGAGTGGAAGATGATGATGGTGGTTGAGTGTTCACTGGTAATGGTGTTGGTGTATTAGCAATTAATGCGAGAGGATCATGATTCTGTGCCAATCTTTCTTTCCTTACTTCATTAGCCTCAGCTTGGTTTTGCTTCAAAAAGTCATAGAGTTGATCATAATTCACCTTGTGTAAATCCTTTGTTTGATTGACAATTGTAACATAACGACCCCATTCTTCTGGAAGGTTATTGATGAATTTGATGTTTGTTGCAATTGGCCGAGGTGTCAACTTGTTTCTGATTAACTCATTCATCAAAGTGCAAAACCTGGTGTAGTATGATTCAATTTGTTCACCTTTGGTGGATGTAAAGTTCTCCCATTCAGTAAGAAGTTTGTTCTCAACGTCTTGTTGTCCAATCTCTGATCCATGACATATCCTTCTAACACGTTCCCACATATCATGAGCAGTTTCACAGCTGTCGACCGCAACAAAGATCTCCCGTGGTAATCCAAGTTGGATTAAATACATTGCCATATCATCGGCTTTGATCTGCGCCTTGTCTTCATCTGTGTAATCTGCTTCTGTTTGTACACGCACGAATGGTTGAGTAGGAGGTGTTTCATTTGGATTACCTTCAATTTGAACTTGTCTTGGCTGAAATGGACCTTTTTCTATGGATTTAATCATTAATTTGCCATTATCTTTAGTTTTGATGTAACGAAGCATGCGGCTTGTCCATGGAAGATATCCACCTTTTTCAAGCATTGGAGGTCGGTTTTCGGCACCGGCAGCATGAATGTCTTGTTGAGTTGCCATGATTTGAATTCAAAGTGAAACGTTGTTCTGAGGATCTTTTGAAAGATAACAAAGGTTGTTGTTGAAGATTAGATGTTTGGTGAAGATGAAAGTTCGTTCTCGGTTGATCTGATTGATTTCGTAATTTCCCGCCAAAAATTGAGTATGAAAATTTTCTTTCTCAAAATTTGAGAATCACAAAGAAATACAATTCTAAGGTTACCAGAAAAATTTGAGATTTGAAAATTTTTTCGCCAATTTTTACCGAAAATTTTTGAATTTTGGCCAAAAAATTTGAATTTCGGGCCAAAATTTTCAACCTTATACCAAAATTTAAATCTCGCGTAAAAATTGAACGTTTAGTCTCGTGTGAAAAATAAATTTTACTCAAATTTTCCCGCCAAAAAACTTTTTTTTTTTTTTTTTTTTTTTTTTTTTTTTTTTTTTTGGTCTTAACACGATAATTGTTGAAAGTTCTAACTCGGTAACCTCAGAAAATGCAAACTCGGTATGTTAGGATGTTGTTTCAAACTCGGTATGGTCTGTGAATTGTCAAACTCGGTATGGTCTTTGAAGTTTCCCAAACTCGGTATGGTCTTTGAAGTTTCCAAACTCGGTATGGTCTTTGAAGTTTCCAAACTCGATAAGTTTAGTAGTAACTCAAACTCGGTATTATTATGGAGTTCCTAACTCGGTAGAGAGACTTGAGTTGGGCAGAGTTTCCCCTTAGTTAAAGTCACAACAAGCCTAACTCGATAAACGATTTGGAAAAGAAGGCTAACTCGCCAAAATTATCTCAAACTCGATAAGTCAAGAAAACACCTAACTCGATAGATACCCCTAACTCGGTAAGTTTTTGTCCTAACTCGATAAGAATTTTATCCTAACTCGATAGACATGAACCTTAACTTGAAAACCTTTTCTAACTCGATAACTTTTTTCACCTAACTCGAAAAAAAAAGATTTTCTAACTCGAAATTTTTCACCTAACTCGAAAACAAACTGATGAACAGTAACCGAATGTTGCAAAATTCACTTTTATACCAAGTTTTTCAACCAAATCAAACCTAAACCAACCTATAATTATCCCTAGGCGATTGATACCACTTGTAGGACCGTAGAACAACCTATTTCACTATTGAATCAAGCCTAAACCTAGAGAGAGAAAGTAAGTAGAGAGAGAGAGAGAGAGAGAGTGGGAACTCTAGTGTGTGGAATAATAACTTTGTTAATACTAAATGAATCACTAAGAGAACCAACCTCTCAAATGAGGTTTACAAGAGTATTTATACTCAAAGTCTAGGGCTTCACATATCTTTGACCTTATTACATAACTAGCCCTTAGACTTTATAAAATCATGAAAACTAAACATAAACTTCATCATAATGATATTCTAAAGCAACCTATAACTATACGTTAATGACCGACACTTTATATAAATAAAATATGATCCTAACAAATACTAGTAATTATTAAACTCCAATTCCCTAAATCATAGCTAAATCATGCATTAAATTATACGATGTATAAATAAATAGTTTCTTTGAAAAAAATTGATGTGAATTTAGCATAGAGGTATACTAGTATACTGCATAGATATTTAAATAAATCATTTTTTGTACTCAATTCACTATACAATCTACCAACTGTCCCACATTTTCCTTTCTTTTCACAAAGGACCCACAATACCATTCACCCACTACCCTCCCTGTTAATACTTCTTTTTCCATTTCTCTGACCAAACATAACCCAAAAAAAAAATAAAAAAATAAAAAAATAATAAATATCTGCCTTATAAAGAACTCTCTTTTTGGTAACTAGATGGGCTGAGGGCACTCAGATTATTTGTTTGAGGGCACCTGACCAATCTTCCGTGAATTTGATCATTTTTACTACATGTTTCGTATGTCTACAAGAAGTTGGTCGGGGGCATTGATATGCGTGGGGTTTGCACCAGGCTTTACTTCTCAAGGGATCTTGAGAAGCTTACAACCCCCACCAGGCAGTGTACCTGATCGATGTAGTATAGTATAATGACAAAAGGAAAATTAAGACTTTGTCGTTTTCTTCACTTTTATGCTCCAAAAACGTCCGAATTGCTTCCTTTTCCAGATTTCACTCCCAAAGTACCTAAAATCACAAAAGGAACGATTTAGGGCAATATTTGATCAAATAAATTCAATTCCGGGCTTAAATGACTCCCTAAAAGTGGTTCATTTTTCGCCTCATCATATACCCTTACACTTGAGATTTGCTTGTCCTCAAGCAAATGCGCTTTTATTCTACTCAAAATACAAGTTAGGGGTCATTTAACACTATTATAAAAGTAATTACAACAAATAATCGTTCCACTAAAGGCCAAAGACAAGCACGGAGGTCATACACTAGCACCTCACAAATAGTGTTTAGATACTCACATCTCTCGGGTGTAATAAAGTATAAATTACAATATGGAAATGGAAAACATCTCTCACTACCTGTCATAGCAAAATAGATTACCATAGGCATGGGAAAGGATCAAACCTCCACCACATGGCGTAAGCACCTAGGATAAACTATCAAAGACGTCTTTTAAAGGGTTGTAACGTTAGGTATAGGGATATGAAATACATGGTTTTGTTGGATATAGGCAGTCTTTACTGGAGGCGAGTTAACAATCTTGGTTAATTACATGTACAACATGGCGTTGCTAAGCCAAGACTAGACTCGACTTAAGCTAATAAATGAAAAATAACAAAAACATAAAATGAACATAGAATGAAAAGGGATGGTAGTCCGTATGTTTTTTTTTCTTTCTCTATATTTTTTTTTTCTTTTTCTTTTTTTTTTTTTTGATTATTATTAATTTTTTTTTGTGCATACACTCTTACCCTACCATCCAAAATAATACATCGTAGGGAACGTAAATTCCCCTTACACTTGAATTTTTACATACTTTACAATAAACTAATCTAATGACTCGAATTAAGAAAATAAAAACACTTTGTGTACTTTTAAGATTAACGCACATACGGGGGTAATAATATGATGTTCTTCCCCATTACTCCATAAATAAGTACTTTACCCATGAGTCCCAAAACAATATGTACAAGGATATGACTCGACTTAGCAACCATGTAATCAATTAGATAATTAACTTAGGGTTTAACAAATAACAATAATGCACTAAAAATAAGTGCATACACGGAAGGCTAAGGCAATTTGGGTGTACATTTAAGTGGGTTGTAACAAATTCTTCCTTTAAGTAGAATGCTTAAAGTTAGAAACGAAAAGATAGGCTCGGAGGGGTGTACTAGGGTTTTCATGTACTAAAAGTGAGTACAACGCTAAGGTGTGGGAAAAATTAATTGACTTAACTAGCCAAGTAATATGACTTAAATGGTCAAATAATTATGATACGGGTTTAACACGAGGGTGATCCTAATGCCTCTTATCATGTAGTAAATCCTACTACACGAATGTAGTCTCAGTAGCAGTCTCGGGATGCATCACTAACGCAAGTTCTAGAATCTAAATGCTACCGGTACACTCATAAGCACTAATAGTAAATGCTTTTCCTATCAAATCTAAAGGCGAACCTCACATATTTGGGTGGAAAATTTTTCTGAATGATACGGTTATGTGCTAGTCATACAATCTCCTATCCATGAGACGCTTGCTATGGCTAAAGTTTCCCTCCTAAATGTTGTAAAAAATTTTAAATTTGGCGCTAAAATTGCACTAACAAGTATTTCTCATAGTTTTATTACACATCTACTATCAAACAAACAAACTCAAGCGAAAGTGTATCTGTAAGGTATCATCATTTTACCCTCCCCTTACACTTAAGATGAACATTGTCCCCAATGTTCAAGTAAAGAATGTAAAAGTGAAATAAGTAAAACAAATGAAATCAAATACTCCCCTGATTCGCTCGGTATGGATAATAAGGTGGCCAGGTTAGATCTTCCTCCAAGAAAATGAACAATCAAAGCTTCCCTTCCAGAAAAATAATCATCTTCTTGTCATACATAACCTGTAAATCCTGAGAAAACAGACAAGGCAACCTCGCATAAAATTGGCGGCAATCTACATATGTTACTAAATCCTAGAAAACAAAATAAGATATAATGCTTGTGGAATGATGTTTGCAGATTTCCTGGAGATTATAAAACTAATAATTCAACAAAAACTTTAAAACTCCGTTAGAAAAACAAAACTGGTAAAATTTCCAGATTTTTACACGTGACGCCGTCAAGAGTAAACTTATGACGCCGTCAGAAGTGACCTGCAGAAATTCTTATGTTAAGTTTATGGAAAATTTCTGGAAAAACTTGGTTCTACTTCCTGGAAAATCCTGCAAAACTTCATTATGACTCGATACAAGCATTTGACTCTAACATATACGAATATACATGTTCATTTAATATTGTGGAGAATCATGATCGGTTTGTTTCTTAAAAACATATTTGGGGTTTCCCCTTACACTTATCTTTTGCAAAAATAGCTTTGGGTGAAGTTAAGACTAGGCAAAACAACAAAGTAAAGTATTTCCACTATTTAGTTTTGAAACATGATCTACCAACAATTAAAATAAAGCATGCATACGGAAGCAAATAACAATCAAACAAAAATAAAAATCACACAAAATGAAGAATGACACCATAAGCACATTCTATTATTACTAATAAACGTAAGCATAGAAAATTAAAATTATCCAAGGCCCACAGAGGCCACATCCTAAACTATTACAGTACCAATTGTTTCAAATTACATAATCATCAATAAATTGTTTAAACATAACAGACATAAAAAAAAATCACTGGGGAGGAGGACCAAAATGGTAGTCATAGCCAGGAGGGAGGTGTCATGTGTACCCGTAGGGAGGGTAGTCTATCTCACAACCGGGGAATGGGTCAATCTGCAGGTGGGGCTCAAGCTGATCACGGGTGGAGAGGTGTTGCATCTGGCGGATGGTGTGATCATACATCCAATCAAAGCGCTGGTCAGTGGTGGTCCGCCATGCGTCCACCTTACCCATCCAGGCCCCCTGGTATGCCTGCCAGTCTCCCCGACTCATGTGTCGGTAGTAATCAGCTGTCCCCACCTCATAACCCTCGAACTGATGCTGCTGGGGCGCTCCCTCATCATCATCATCATCATCATCATCCTCATCATCAGGTCCCCCTGCCTCGTACCAATCATAGGCCCCATTCCCCCGCTGCATCACGATGCTCATCTGCCTGAGGGATTTAGCCCTCACTACCCTACAAGCCCCGCAGTCGCTCAAGTATCCCATGATCGGGGGAACAAGAAGATCATAAGAACGAGCCAACCGGGTCACTAACATCCCCCCATACACCTTATCAATATCCCTCTCCCCCATACTGGTCTTCAAATAACTAGCTACCCAAAATGGGATGTTGCAGTAAACATCCGCTGAAAAGATGGTATACAGGTAGAAAAGATCTGAAGCAGTGACACGTTGAGTGGTGCCATGACGTCCCGACAAGCTGTATGTGATGCATCTGTGGACCAACCTGACCACGGGGTCCCTGATTGATGTTGCCCCAGTAGTCGAGGTGTACACCCCGTTCCCGATGGTCGGCCAAAAAGTGGCGCACCTCATATCGCTCCTCAAAGTCTCCCCATGTAACAACCTCTGCATAAAACCTCCCTCAACAGCCTCCTCCCTAATATACAAACCTATCCTCCACCCAAACTCTGTAACCGAACATGATCGAACCTCCCCTCCTAGCCTAAAGTAAACAGTGGTACCCCCCATGTCCGTCCTAGCCTCAGCCTGATCAAAGTGGAAGGTCGCAAAGAACTCCCTCACCAACTCACTATACACAGTCTCCCTCATCCTAAACAACCTATCCCATTGAGGACCCGTGAACCCATCAGTGTGGATTCTCACCAGAAACGCAGCCTCTAACCCTTGGGACCTCAGAAACTCCCAATCAATCACAGCACCAGCATCAATGTGGTGATTACAAAGCTCCGCATACTTAGTTGTAGCGGCAACATTGTCAAATTCACCCCAACTATGGACCAATTCCCCATAGTTGACTCGTTGGGACCTAGAGGAGCTGCCACGGTGTTGTCGAGATCGCTTGCTCATTTTCCTGGAAAAAGATAGAGTGGACGGAAACAATTAGAACGAGAATTTAATTGACTCATGCTGTCAGACACATCTGACGCCGTCAGGAAGGAGACCCTGATGCCGTCAGCTGAAGCAGAAATCGAACCATGCATTTACGAGGGAAAAATCAATTTTCAAACTCTTAACCCATTACCCAAACACTCCTTTAATCAGAAAACATGGGTGGGGGGTCAAAAAATCCATGGCATGAAGGACTTTTCCTAAATTAACGCATGATTCAAGTGGGACAACATCATCAAAGGGTAACCCCATGATTACAAATCACCAAGGGGACGGCATTACGATTTGTCAATGATGGGTCAAAAATGGGGTTTCGGATGAAAGGGGTTTTCAAAATTGGTTGAACCTAAGGACAATTGAACGAAAAAGAGTGAGGAAAAACAACTTACCAAGTGGAGATTAGTCACGGAAGATGCCGGATTGGATGATGGAGATTCGGAGGTGGAGCAGCAATTTGGGTGAGATTTGTGGGGTATGGGTTGAAAGTGATGGAGTTTGGGTTATTATTGCTGAGATAGCGAGGTGACGGCGTCAAGATTTACCATCTGACGCCGTCAGATGCCCGTATCAGGTGTAAAAAGAAGTAATTCCACATTTAGTCCCGGTACTAAGTGTGAATAGCTAAACACAAGTAAAAACAATGAGTAGCTATTCCATTAGTGAAGTCCACCAGGGTCGAACGTTTCATTACTGTCACGGAAAGAGATGTGGTTGTGGAAAGGGTTGGGTGAGGTTTTGGTTAAGTTGTAACCTTTGCATTGGTTAACGGTGGGTACAAAGAGGTGTTGTTCCCTAGAGGGTCTCAAAGCTGTGGTGTTTTTGAGGTGCAACCTCTTCGCACCGGGTTTAAAACCAAAAGAACGTCTCTTGCACAATTTTGGGAACGTGGTTTGCAAACATCCAATGAAAATGTTATGAAATTGCGAATTCTTCTCTTCCTGAGGATGCTCGCAAAAGTAGGAGGTGATTGACGGTGAAGCACTTGGAAAGGATTTCTCATTATCCTCTTGGTCAAACACCAAAGGAGTTGAAACCTCAAAGACTTTTTCGGTTTTTCTTGGTGCAGATTTTTCCTTAATCTTCTCTTTGATCCTTGATATGAATTTATCTGCTAAATCCATAAAAGCATTGCGAGTGCTTTCCATGCGTGCTTCTAAGTGCCGGATTTGTTTTTCCTGATTATTCATGAAGGTTACCATTATCCCTTCGAACTCCTCTTGTCATGAACGTTCAGGAAAATTATGGTTGATAACCGCATTCCTATGTAAATTAAGATTCCACACGGTTTCAGTAGCAGGTTTCTCAACTCTCATTAATTCTTTTACCTGCTTCTCGATACTTCCTAATAACTGCTCTTGGGTGGCGTGTGCGTAATCAAGTTTTCCCTTGCTTGAAAACATCGGGTCCTCCCATCCTTCTTCTTCGTATTGTGCCAACCCCTCAAGAACTTTCCAGCGTTCGTCGATGCTAAGTCAGTTTAGTCTGCCCTTGGCTGCGTAATCTATAGCTCTCCTTGTTTGATAGTTAACTTTATCGTAAAAGATTTGAATCTGGAGCCATGGTTCAATGCCATGATGAGGGACTTTTCGGAGCAGGTCTTTATATCGAGTCCATGCTTCATAAAAGGTTTCACCTTGACGTTGTTGGAACATCAAGATGTCATTTCTAAGCTTAGTAGTTCTCCCCGGTGGGAAAAATTGAGCAAGGAAACGAGTGGTGAGATCATCCCATGTGGTGATGGATCCCGCGGGAAACGTTCAAGCCATTGACTAGCTTGATCACGTAGAGAGAATTGGAATAGGCGTAATCGGGTTGTCTCTCTAGTTGCAACATCTAGGTCTATGGAATCTACGATTTTAAGGAAGTCCTTGAGATGTTGATTAGGATCTTCGGAACGAAGTCCATGGAATGCACATCCGCTTTGCACCAACCAGATGGTGTCGGATCGCAAGGGGGTCACATTGGCTCCGATGAGCTCAATGGTGTTTCGATAGCCTTGGTGGCTAGGTCGGGAATACTCTCCTAAGGTTCGGGGCCTAAGAGGTTCTAGTGGTGGGTTTTGTTGTGGTGGGATGACGGGTTCAAAGATGTTCCCATCGTCCATGATATCGGGTGGTGAAAAGTTACGAACAAAAACACGAAGAATTAAGATAGACTAAAGAGAACCTAAAAATAAAAATAAAATCTTACTATAAAGGAATCTAGCAAGTAGACCTAATAAAGAGAGATTCTAACCTAGTCAAAAACTATTCCCCGGGCTGCGGCGCCAAAAACTTGATATGCGTGGGGTTTGCACCAGGCTTTACTTCTCAAGGGATCTTGAGAAGCTTACAACCCCCACCAGGCAGTGTACCTGATCGATGTAGTATAGTATAATGACAAGTACCGGGGGATTGATCGTTCAGCTAGGAATAGTGTCGCTAGGATTAGAAAACCTAAAAACTAGGTCTAGAGCTGAGGGATGATTCTTTTTGTATTTTTATATTTTTAGGAAAGCAAGTAAAAATCTAGGGTTTGAAGGATTTGGGCAGAATTAGTTGCTAGTCAACTAACCCAATACTAAGATGCAATCAAAATAAAATACTAGAAATGAAATTAAACTAAATTATACTAAGGTTGTGAGCAATATATGGGAGAAATGTGTTTACTTAGATTTCACTACTCCCTAGATATCTTTTACACGTTAATTACTTGTTATAGTTGCGTGGATGACGGATTGTATTCCTTAATACCATTCATGGGGTGGCGTACTTACTTCCCCAATCCTATGAGTGCCTACTTCACTCCTATGTCGAGCCGGCTAAGAAGCTCCTAACATGGGATCATTAGAATTTACTCATGCATTAAATACAACCAATAAAACCTAGTACACATCGGTTCATGTTTCCTAAGACGTTCAAGCATGTTACACAATGGAGATCTGCCAGTTTTCTTAAGCCTAACATTGAAATCATTCATCCAATACAACCATAAACAAGTAATCAACACATAATTAACATCTAGGTTTCATTAGATCTAAGCAAACACAAGATAGATCTAGCCTAGCATGTTGAAATCAAGACAAGTACAAGATATAGACAACCAACTGTTAGGAATACAAATATTCCTATAAAAGTCTCGGTCACCTAATTGATGTAATAGCATTTTAGTTAGCTCGTAGTTAGTTAATTATAAGTATTAGTTAGTTTTAGATTAAGTAACACCGTGGAAGAAGGACGGGTCTTTACCCACTGTATACCTGATCCACAGCCCGGGTGTGGGTGTTTTATTAGTTATCTTGTAGGAACTATATATATCCCTCTCCACATGTGGAGAGGGTGAGCCTTTCATTTTTAATCTAATTTTTCTTTCTTCTTTTATCTCAAGGTTCCAAACTCTCTCTCTCTCTCTCTAGTTCTTGAATCTAACTCAAACATGGATATCATCTACCATGAATTAAGGCCACCCGAATCTAGATGTTCATATTCTACAATTGGTATCAAGAGCCAAGGTTTCATCCTAGGATTGTTGGTGCTCAAATTTGTGGCTTGATTTTTGGTTCGAATTATTTTTCAATCAATCACCTCGAATTGATTTTTTGTTTGAAGTGTTGTTGATGATTTGGTGGTATTGTTGTGTTTTGAGGTGTTAGTAGTTCTTAACTTTTCACTTGGGTTGGTTGAATTAGTTGTTTGGTTGATGTTTGATGTGATTTAGTGCATGATTCTTGGTTGAGATTAGCTTGTTTCTTGGTTGAGATTAGCTTGTTCTTGGTTGAGGTTAACTCTAAAACAGGAAAAAGACGAAAAAGGACGAAAGTGACTGTTTTGTCTCTATTCTGCGGTTAGCTTTGGTCAACTGCGGTTATCTTTGGTCAACTGCGGTTATCTTTGGTCAGCTGCGGTTAGCTTTGGTCAACTGCGGTTAGCTTTGGTCAACTGCGGTTAGCTTTGGTCAACTGCGGTTAGCTTTGGTCAACTGCGGTTTGCTCATCAGTTTGACCAAAGTTGACTTTTTACGTCAAAACTTCAAACGGTCATAACTTTTGAACCGTAACTCCGTTTTCAGTGAATTAGCTGTCAAAACGTCCGGAACAGGTTGAATATTGTGAGGTTTCACCATGAAGTCGTGAAATGAATTTTTCGAGGCCCAAATCACCTCCGGAGTGAAGTTTTTGAGGTTTTAAGTTTTCAGACCAAAAATTTCACCGTAAAAACTTGCATCAACCGAATCAAGATCACAACTAAACAACATATAACCTTGTCAAAACAAACAATCATCACTCTTAACATAAAATCACATTCTGGTATCAGGATTGAGTATAAATTTTGGGCAACGACTTTGTTTGAGCTTCAAGAATCCAGGATTGAATATTAATCTGGTTGTGATATTCTCGAGTTTAGTGGATATAATTTCGGGGTATATATTTATGTCGACGTGATTACAGAGTTTTTAAGCTTGTCAGCATTGTGGATGCCTATGATTTGAGTGAGCCTGCAATTTAATTTTTGCGACTTGAGTTACAGTTGACAACTTGCGATTTGATTAATTGCGGTTCGTCAAATTGCGTTTTGATTTGTTGCGACTTGACTGATTGCGATTTGACCAATTGCGATTTGACGTTGCGAGTTAATACTTGCGATTTGACGTATTGCAATTTGGTTGTCTGCAATTTGACTTGTTGCGATTTTTCAAACTGCGACTTGACTTGCTGCAATTTGATCAAGTTGATACTTGACTTTGTTGACTTAAGTTTTGAAGATTAGTATTGCAACTCACCCTTTAGATGTTCTTGTTAATTTCGCGGTTACTCTTGATGTTTTTAGAAAATCCCGCGAAAGATTCGATAGGCTGGACTTGGTTTTTGACATATTAAAACTTACGGGATCTGACTATTATCTTCGGGATAAGTTTGTGCTTCGAGAACAGCAGGAATTGGGAAATTACGGTGACTTGGTTGGTGTGTTAATTCACGGGTTGGCATACTTAGTGTCACAAACATCTCGGGGTGGATGGACGCACGATGTTTGGTGACCCTTGCTCGAGTGTATTTAAGGTGATTAGACTTGGATGTTCAAGAAGTGGATATATACAATTAAGGATGGAAGGTTGGGTATATGTCACTACCTATATTTAAAGGAGTTACGTTGTTGTGCTCAATATAGGTTCTAAATCACGAGTTTAATGCAAGTATAAGTCTCTAACTTGTCCTTTATCATGCTTCATCAAGAGATTGTTGTTTCTCAAGCTTCTAATGGGATTGTAGTACAAGAACTTCTCAAGAGATGGTCAGACTTAAAGACAGGAGGTGATTTGTTTAGAAACGTGCTTTAACCCTTTACTCACTCTATAGTTAAGCACATTTCATCCAGTGGTCTAGCATATTCCGAACTATTATGAATCATTAATCTGCTAAATCATTGATGAGGAGTCCAGCAAGGTGTTACTACAAGCATGTCTTTATCACCATCTTCTCTGCAGTAGGTTTATGTGTCTCCTTCCATGTATCTGCTTTGCGCATGACAAACTCACGACTATCACAGACTTTCAGTTCTTTGGCAAAAAGGTCATTGCATGTCCTTTTTTAGGGGGAGAATTTGCGCAAGTTTCCTAGCGATTCCGTCTCCTGTAGTGTGAATCTTTGCAGTTCCGGTTTCAACAATTCAGGATTCAGTGGATCAGTCTCTAGAGATTTGCTCACTCTTTAGCGACTATCTCTAACTTATTGGCAAGTTACTAAGTGATGAGATTCGTGTGATTGGTTAATCATTTTGCAATTAGTGAATTGTTGTAACTTAAGTCGTTTCGATTAATCAAATTGTTATCTGACGTTGTGAGTTAATCCTTACGACTTGACTAATCTCAATTTGATGTATTGTAACTTGACTTGTCACGACATGACACTTAGTGCGAATTGTGACTCATCCGGTATCTCTCTCTAAGTTTAACTTGTTGAAGATATCTTCCGGTTTCTTTTGTTGACTTTAATAAAATCCCTAGAAAGAAACATTTCTCGGTTTAAGTCACATAAGTTGTAAAATCCCGTTTGAAGATATTGAGATGTCAACTGTTTCGGATGACATTCAAGCAGCTGGTTCAGACAGCTATGTTTGATTGGTCTGACTATGAGTCTTGGGCACTCCTAAGAATTTGCGCATGTTTCTTCTCACTTTGATTGCTCAACCGCACAAAATGATCACGAAGCTAACTTGGTATCCCTTGCTTGAGGGTGAAGTTGGATTTCACGAAAGAGTATACCTATTTTATCTTGAAATCGGGGATGGTTGGATGCAAGATTTCAATGATAGCTTGCTCGCGCATATGATGTAAGTTGAAGACTTGGGTTATCTAGTTTCCAGATGTCGGGGTGGATGGTTGAAGACCTGGTTAACTATCACTTAAAGGAGTTACGTTATTGTACTCAGTGTCACACGTTGATGACGTTGTGGATAATCGCAAGAGGTGATGATTGTCTCATACTTTGTCAAGATAGTATTGAGTACTTAGAGATTTGCATGGTTCACAAATTCTCTACACCGTTCTTCCTAAAACAATGCAAGCTTAGGTAACAAATTTGAGTAACTCTACTTCATTTTCAAGATTGGTATATCGGGTTCCTTCATCATGTGGTCAAAATTGTTTGTGTTCAAGGTTGGTTAATTGGACAAAGACTTTAAAATTGTGATGTGATCTGTAATTCTCACCTGATATTCTTAACCCAAACCGATGTTTGCCATAACCAAATCAGTCATGCCACATTCAACCTGTTACTATCTCACGGTTTCTTCTTGGTTTTGTAAAATCCCGCGAAAGTACTTATTTCTCGGTTTAAACTATAGATTTGTAAAATCCCGTGATGATGGGCTATGTGCTCTTGACCATGGTCGGGTTAAAACCATTATCAAAGTTCAGCCATAACATCACAAATGGCTGGATTGAGGCATTGAATTGACAAAATGTGACTACGGGGTTAGTTCAGTATTATTTATTTGAGGCTGAAGTGAAATTTCATGGGTGCGTGTACTTAGTATCTGAAGATATCGGGGAGGCTGGATGAAGATTCTTCGAGATCCTTGTTCGAGCTTTCAATACAATGACAAGGACTTGGATATCTAGTTATTTCTTCTTTCTCTCTATTGCAAAATAACTATCACTTTAAGGAGTCACGTTGTAGTGCTCAGTGTCACACGTAGTTGTGGATATTCAAAAGGTGATGTACATCTTATACTTGATGGTTGGTTGGTTGAAGAGTATAGACTACTTAGGGATTCGATGTTGCACGAAGTCTCTGCACCGCTCTTTGTCTCGCATTAGTACAAGTTTAAGTCACAAATTCGGGTCATATTACTTCGGTCTCAAGTTCATCATATTGGGTTTCACTCCATCTGTAGTCACGACATATATCCGACAGAATGATAATGGGGTTGGTAATGAGTTAGCAAGAGAGTAGAAGAAAAGAGAGAGATGATGTCTGAATAAATCAGTTCAGGCCTCGTTCTTCAACGACTATGATGTTTGAACACCTCAGTTCAAGCCTCGGTCCTTAATGTCATCATTATGGCGTCTGCTGACAACTCTTTAGGCCCCGCTCATCAATGAAAAGAAAGGTGTACGATTCAGTGCACTTTATCTTCAAAAGAAGAGGAATCTTCTTATTTATGGCCATTCTCATCAACATGTTCATGCTCTTTCCGTGCTTATTCTGTTTTCAAGTGGATCGGCGCATATTGGAGTATTCTATTATTCACTTATTCAACCAAAACTTGCATTCGACAGGCATATGCAATTTTTGAGGGGGGGGGGGAAAGGGTGAATAAACAACATGTCAGTCCTCAAGAACCGTCAAGTGGAACTTCCAACCGTTGATGGTATTCATATTCACTAGTTCAATCATCAAAAATTGCAGTTGGCTGGCATATGCAATTTTTGAGGGGGGGGGGGGGGAAGGGTGAATATTAATCTACATGTTGGATGATGATTGAGAAATGGTCATACGACTCCTGAATACGTCAGTTCAGGAGTCGTGCAAACCATGGTTCTCCAACACTACATCTTCCTCTCTATTAAGGTGTTGAAGAACATGGTCATGGAATGCTAATCGACATAGTCTCACGGGCTGATTCAATCAGTAACAAAGGGTTTCTAGTCAATGCTTCATGTATACGTCATCAGGCTACATGTACACATAATGATGATGATTCCGATTAATCGTAACCATCATGGGGGAGAGAAATGTGTACACCAACGACGCATAAAAGGTTCACGTGATCGGGCTTAATCGTGTATTCCGGTGTTGAAAAGCCGCAGAGATGATCAGTGGTTCAACTTGTTACCTTGGTATTAACGTTTCACTGTTACGTCATGGTATGATTAATCGTAACCATCAGGGGAGAGAGAATGTGTACATCAAGGACGCACAACAGGTCTACATGATCAGGGCTTAATATCCAAGGATGGATACATTCTATAGATGATCAGTGGTTCAACTTGTTACTCTGGTGTTATACTAAAGACTGAAGAAGGTCGAGTCGTCAGTCTATTCTTTATTCTCGGTTGGGTGTTATCGTCTCATGTGTGCGCTGCGGGCTGATGGGTTATATGTAAGGTTACTGGAAGGCATTTGGTGAGATGAAGATGGTTGGTATTCTGTTCCTCCATATTGGGCAATCTTGAAGTAGGTCGTGTCTACTGTCTTCTCTACATTCTCCGCTATGTGAGTAGAAGACTAAAGACGGCATGTATTTGGTTATCAAAAGACCTCTTCATATTATGGGTGTTCGTCCAAAGTCTTCCTTCTATTGTGGGTGTTCATCGGAAAGGTTGTCAGGATTGGGGGAGAGCACTAATTAGGGGAGAGTGTAATGCCTGTATTATTCCCTGGTCAAATGTGCTCACGTTACTCTTCAGCATGTCAAATGATGGAAGCGGAGAAAAGTCTGGAAGCTGAGGAGTAATGATTTTGGTGAAAGTTTAAGAGATGTTGACTACATACTTCTACAACGAGCTGAACGACAATCTCATTTTGATGATCATGTCAACATCTCCTTAAACTATTTGGTATCCTTTGTACATATCTTATACCAATACGTAAATAGAAAAATATAAAACCTATATATATATATATATATATATATATATATATATATATATATATATATATATATATATATAAACCATAAAATTTAGAAAATTATAAAAACCAAAAATATTCTTCTAACGACATGTCTCTTGTGTAATCAATATTATGTACGTTTCTAGAAATGTCATTCAATAATGACACGGAATCATACATATGCTTGAGCAAGAGTTTTTCGGTTTCAAATAAAGTTTTTTTTTCTAAAACATGTCGTTTCTCAAAACATTCTTAAAAATTATGGCTTGTAGTCATTTCAGGCTACAACCCGGACTTAAAAATTATGGCTTGTAGTCATTTCAGGCTACAACCCGGACTTCAAAAATATGGCTTGCTATTACTTCAGATAGCAACCCGGTTTTCAAAATTAAGGAAAACACGTCGCCAAAAAGACGGTTGTTCCTAACAAAGGGTGCCGTTCATCCGAGCGTGAATTACTTTATATTCATGCACCCTCGATCTAATGTACGCTTCAGTGCATTATTTCTTGATAAAGAAGAGAAATCTTCTTTTTATCGCCAAATACTTTCCCTTCTATGATTTTTCCGGAAAGTGTTTGTGCAAAACTTGGTGGTACCACGAAATTTTGAATGAAAATCGAATTGAACTCAAAAGTTTGATAAAATTTTCACTCAATCAATGACGTTAATCGTTTATGAAAATATTTATGCTTTAACATCCGTCATTGATTGAGGGGGAGAGTGATTTCTCAAAATTTTATGTATCATCAAAACTCCCCACACTTCGTACATAAAATCTTGCAACAAAAAGATTTGTGATGGTTATGTGTCAGAATGAGTAAACTTTCAAAGAGTTTTTGTTAAAACTTCGAATATATTGATAACTCTTCAAATCTGACACATAACAACCTCCCTCACAGTTTGAGGGGGAGCAAGAAAAAGTTCCTTTTTATCAGAAAATATTAAAATTGACCGCACTTCTCTCCCAAAAGCTTTCTAAATTATTTAAATCAATTGAGATCAAAAATCTCGAAAGATTTGAAATTTTTGATCGGGGGAGAGAATGTGATTTAAATATGCAATCTGATATCAAATGTGATCTTTTCGACTCAATAATAGGCTCCCACATATGTGCTAAACACTTTCGAATATCGACGCACATATTGAGGGGGAGCGAAAGGCGTTTGTGGAAATAATACCTAAGATCGACCATTTATTTTAATGCACGGAGATATAAGGTTGGTTAAGGTTAGGTAGAAGTTCCCATGATCCACCAGAACCGGAAGGATCTTCCCAGGGACAATCCATAGATAGATTAGAAGTCCTTAGGAATGATTATGAAAAAAGGAGTAAAGTGAGAAAGGGAAGAGTGCGGACTGAGATAGAGCTAGGACTGGAACAAACCCAACAAGGTTCTAGTGATGAAGTCTCGGTAAGCACTGAAGGGGTTGAAGAATGAAAAAGAAATGAAATGAGAAAGGGTGAAAAGAAATAGCCCTCCATATATTCAACCTTAGGGCAGAAACCGGGTTCAATTCATAATCTACTGGCGGTTACTAAGGTAACGCCGGTATTGAAGACAAGACGTCATGGACCCAGTGACGCACTGCACTAAAACTTCCCAACCACTCAAGTTCTCTTAAAAGAGCTTGTTTCATTCTCACGGGGAACCCTGTGCAATGTATCGATCGCTCATTGCGAGCTATGTTGATACCTAAAACAGGAGACGCCTCCTCAGTCTCCAGGAGCGGATCAAAACGCACTATTGAGTCTAGAGCCATAAGATCATCCATAAATCTCATTAGGACACATTCCAAATATGCTTATTGTTTCACACAATGTGGAAAATAAGATAAAATATTTAGAGTCCTACGCATTATCCTTGTGGTATTGCCAGAACATCCGAGTGATATGAAAATATTCACAATGAAGATGGAAATCCTTCTAGAGCGAACATCACTCAAGCTCTTGGTAGGTGACATGTGAGATCCATCTTGGATCAATGATCAAGTGACAACTAGAAAGCAACGATGGTGCGATTCATAATTGAATCAAACTTGTTCCAGGATATGGATTGATGGATACTTTTGCTAAAACCTCTCAATGTGCTCACCAACTAATCTTTCGAGCACATTGATTGTGTACAATATTTCAAACAAAAGTATTTTTTTGATGGAAATGTGATTCTAAGCTAAAAACTCTCGTCGTGTCTCAAAAATGTTTATCATATGACACGAGAGTGATTTCTATAAATCAATTTCTCATCAATCCGTGAATGTCAATTCACCGATTCACTCTATCGTGCTGTCTGCTTTGAGACGTTCCGGTATGAGAACATGCTAAGTGTGAAGATTCCAAAGTGGATTCTTTGGAAAATTCATTACTACAAGCTGGAAATTCCTGTCAAGGAGAGTCCTCTTTAAAAGAGACTCTACCTGATCACAGGTCGGTTTTCACAAAACCGGAGGGTAGTCTGTCCTCGCAGAATGAATGACAAAGCCATATTCGTTCTCTATCTTTATTGCTAACTGTTTTAGTTCAGGGACACATATAAAGATGGCGTTGATGGCTCCTATTTCCAGCTGAATCGGGTCAATCCATACCTCATGCTCACACACATCCTCTTCACTATTAATGACGATTAGAGACTTGCTACAACAAATGTTGAGAGACTACCAACAACGTTTCCGCAACTCTGATGAAAAAGTCTCCTGATCCACAACTCTTAAGTCAAAGTCTCCTGATCTAGAAGGGTGTGAGCATGATGGTCCTAAAGTCACTACATCACATGAAGGCGATACTGCTATGGATGAGCTTGGAGATTTACTATGGATGATGATCTCAAAGAAGCTCAAGGATCACACATCACAAAGGAATCCAAATCACAAGTTCGTTGCTGGAAGTACAAAGTGTGAAGTAAAGTGAAGAATCAGATCCTACGAGCTACAGAGTAGAAAGAATGCTTAAAGACTAAAGAGCTTAATTTCAAAGGTGACCTCGCTTAGGGGGAGATTGTTAGGAATACAAATATTCCTATAAAAGTCTCGGTCACCTAATTGATGTAATAGCATTTTAGTTAGCTCGTAGTTAGTTAATTATAAGTATTAGTTAGTTTTAGATTAAGTAACACCGTGGAAGAAGGACGGGTCTTTACCCACTGTATACCTGATCCACAGCCCGGGTGTGGGTGTTTTATTAGTTATCTTGTAGGAACTATATATATCCCTCTCCACATGTGGAGAGGGTGAGCCTTTCATTTTTAATCTAATTTTTCTTTCTTCTTTTATCTCAAGGTTCCAAACTCTCTCTCTCTCTCTCTCTAGTTCTTGAATCTAACTCAAACATGGATATCATCTACCATGAATTAAGGCCACCCGAATCTAGATGTTCATATTCTACACCAACACATAGAAATATTGATTGAATTAAGAGAAGACTTATCGTAATAACACATGAAAGGATTCAAGGGCTGAAAACCCTTGAAAAAGCTGTAAAATACGTACAAAGTTCGGCCCTAGGGTTTCTCCACACAAGTTCCTCCCTAATGAATGAAAAATAGAAAACTATATATAGAGTTTAGAAGGTGACGGCGTCAAGAACAAATGTCTGACGCCATCATCTCGCCGCCAAATAGTTCCTCGGACTGCCTAGATCTGGGTCTGACGCCGTCATGTATACACCTTATGCAGGCCGTCACAAAATTATCTCTTGACGCCCTTGTTGTGACGCCGTCAGGTTTGCACTGGGTCGTCACCACTTTTACTCTTGACGCCGTCAGGATTTTCCTCTTGACGCCGTCAGGTACTGTTCTCAGCATGGAAAATTAAGTCTTTGGCGTTTTCTTCACTTTTATGCTCCAAAAACGTCCGAATTGCTTCCTTTTCCAGATTTCACTCCCAAAGTACCTAAAATCACAAAAGGAATGATTTAGGGAAATATTTGATCAAATAAATTCAATTCCGGGCTTAAATGACCCCCTAAAAGTGGTTCATTTTTTACCTCATCAGGCATCGCCCCCCACTGCTATCAAGGTGGCTTTGCCCCTGCTATTAGGTCCACATGGTACACTCCACCTTAATCTGAGATCTACACACGATATCACAAAATCAATAAATAACAAATATCTTCTTTTTTTTCTTGGGAGATCTTATCTATCTAACATTTGTGCATGCATACATACAATAATATGTAGCATCCATTTGGTAACCTAAAGGAAGTCTAAAAGTACCATTCAGTTTGGTACCATTAGGTGGTGGCTGGAACAATGGTTGATCAAGAAGATCAGGAAAGCAACCTCCGATAAAACCTTGATCAGCCCCATCAAAATTATCTCTCCCCAATTCTAAATCGTGCAACATGTCCTTAAAATGAATTATCACTGACATACTGATGCGTGGGGTTTGCACCAGGCTTTACCTCTCAAGGGATCTTGAGAAGCTTACAACCCCCACCAGGCAGTGTACCTGATCGATGTAGTATAGTATAATGACAAGTACCGGGGTATTGATCGTTCAGCTAGGAATAGTGTCGCTAGGATTAGAAAACCTAAAGACTAGGTCTAGAGATGAGGGATGATTCTTTTTGTATTTTTATATTTTTTAAAAAGCAAGTAAAAATCTCGGGTTTGAAGGAGTTGGGCGGAATTAGTTGCTAGTCAACTAACCCAATACTAAAGATGCAATCAAAATAAAATACTAAAAATGAAAATAAAACTAATTTATACTAAAGTTGTGAACAATATGTGGGAGAATTGTGTTTACTTAGATTTCACTACTTCCTAGATATCTTTTACACGTTAATTACTTGTTATAGTTGCGTGGATGACGGATTGTATTCCTTAATACCATTCATGGGGTGGCGTACTTACTTCCCCAATCCTATGAGCGCCTACTTCACTCCTATGTCGAGCCGGCTAAGAAGCTCCTAACATGGGATCACTAGAATTTGCTCATGCATTAAATACAACCAATAAAACCTAGTACACATCGGTTCATGTTTCCTAAGAAGTTCAAGCATGTTACACAATGGAGATCTGCCAGTTTTCTTAAGCCTAACATTGAAATCATTCATCCAATACAACCATAAACATGTAATCAACACATAATTAACATCTAGGTTTCATTAGATCCAAGCAAACACAAGATAGATCTAGCCTAGCATGATAAAATTAAGACAAGCATAAGATATAATCAACCAACATATAGACATATTGATTCAATTAAGAGAAGACTTATCTCAATTGAACATGAAAGGATTCAAGGGGTGAAAACCCTTGAAAGTAATGTAAAATATGAGCTAGGGTTTACAAAGTTTGGCCCTAGTTTCTCCACACAAGTTCCTCTCTTTATGAATGAAAAATAGAAAACTATATATAGATTTTGATAGGTGACGGCGTCAAGAACAAATGTCTGACGCCGTCATCTCGCCCGCCAAATAGTTCCTCGGACTGCCTAGATCTGGATCTGACGCCGTCATATATTCTCCTTATGCAGGCCGTCACAAAATTTAGTCTTGACGCCCTTGTTGTGACGCCATCAGGTTTGCACTGGGTAGTCACCACTTTTACTCTTGACGCCGTCATGGTTTTCCTCTTGACGCCGTCAGGTACTGTTCTCAGCATGGAAAATTAAGTCTTTGGCGTTTTCTTCACTTTTATGCTCCAAAAACGTCCGAATTCCTTCCTTTTCCAGATTTCACTCCCAAAGTACATAATCACAAAAAGGAACGATTTAGGGCAATATTTGATCAAATAAATTCAATTCCGGGCTTAAATGACCCCCTAAAAGGGGTTCATTTTTCGCCTCATCATATACCCTTACACTTGAGATTTGCTTGTCCACAAGCAAATGCGCTTTTATTCTAATCAAAATACAAGTTAGGGGTCATTTAACACTAATATAAAATTAATTACAACAAATAATCGTTCCACTAAAGACCAAAGACAAGCACGGAGGTCATATACTAGCACCTCACAAATAGTGTTTAGATACTCATATCTCTCGGGTGTAATAAAGTAATATCACAATATGGAAACGGAAAATATCTCTCACTACCTGTCATAGCAAAATAGATTACCATAGGTTTGGGAAAGGATCAAACCTCCACCACATGGCGTAAGCACCTAGGATAAACGATCAAAGAGGTCTTTTCAAAGGGTTGTAACGTTAGGTGTAGGGATATGGAATACACGGTTTTGTTGGATATAGGCAGTCTTTACTGGTGGCGAGTTAACAATCTTGGTTAATTTCATGTATAATATGGCGTTGCTAAGCCAAGACTAGACTCGACTTAAGCTAATAAATCAAAAATAACAAAAAACATAAAATGAACATAGAATGAAAAGGGATGGTAGTCCGTATGTTTTTCTCTTTTTCTTTTTCTATTATTTTTTTTTTTATTTTTTTTTTTTTTTTTTTTTTTTTTGCATACACTCTTACCCTACCATCCAAAAGAATACATCATAGGGAATGAACATTCCCCTTACACTTGAATTTTTACATACTTTACAATAAACTAATCTAATGACTCGAATTAAGAAAATCAAAACACTTGGAGTACTTTTAAGATTGACACACATACGGGGGTAATATATGATGTTCTTCCCCATTACTTTATAAAATAAGTACTTTACCCATGAGTCCCAATCGTCCCAAAACAATATGTACAATGATATGACTCGACTTAGCAACCATGTAATAAATTAGATAGTTAACTTAGGGTTTAACAAATAACAATAATGTACTAAAAATGAACAATTAAAGCTTCCCTTCCAGAATATAAATCATCTTCTTGTCATACATAACCTGTAAAACCTGAGAAAATAGGCAAGGCAACCTCGCATAAAATCGGCGGCAATCTACATATGCTAAAAAATCCTAGAAAACAAAATAAGATATAATGCTTGTGGAATGATGTTTGCAGATTTCCTGGAGATTATAAAACTATTAATTCAACAAAAACTTTAAGACTCCGTTAGAAAAACAAAATTGGTAAAATTTCCAGATTTTTACACGTGACGCCGTCAAGAGTAAACTCGAGACGCCGTCAGAAGTGACCTGCAGAAATTCTTATGTTAAGTTTCCGGAAAATTTCTGGAAAAACTCGGTCCTACTTCCTGGAAAATCCTGCAAAACATCATTATGACTCGATACAAGCATTTGACTCTAACAAATACGAATATTCATGTTCACTTAATATTGTGGAGAATCATGATCGGTTTTGTTTCTTAAAAACATATTTGGGGTTTCCCCTTACACTTATCTTTTGCAAAAATACCTTTGGGTGAAGTTAAGACTAGGCCAAACAACAGAGTAAAGTATTTCCACTATTTTAATTTTGAAACATGATCTACCAATAATAAAAATAAAGCATGCATACGGAAGCAAATAACAAACAATCAAAAAATCACACAAAACATGGGTTGCCTCCCAGGAAGCGCTTTTCTTTATTTACGAGTCTTGTAGCTAGACTCAAGGTCATGGGTTACCGTGTATCGCTTATGCTCACATAACCAAGCGTGAGCCATCTAATGGTCGCCTCATCTTTCTTATAATCATCTCCTAACTCTAAACATCCACGATAGTATATTTTATTCTTTTCATGAGTATATTTAAGCCCTTTTCTCTTATCATTCTCACTTAGCATTTCTATGGGCGGATACCTACTACACTTCTCCATGGAAAAATCCTTGAACCTAGGGTGTGCACGGGGCATTTGGTAGACAAAATCTTCATCCCAATCCGAGAATGTAATTAACCCTTCTATAAGTTTTTCATCGAGGTTGGTCAACCTTTTGAAAGGTCTTCCAAACACAACTTGGGTTAACTTACTGTCAATAAATTCTCCTAGATTCTCCATAACCATGAACTCAACAAGATAAGCAAAGCTTCCTACGAACACATGCAATGATATTGCCCTAGCAATGATATTATCTCCTTTATATTCTAACTCACCTACCATGATTTTATTATATTCATTATGCGAGATTATGTTCATTGGGAGAGATGAGTTAAGGTAAGCATTAAAACTCCTAAATCCAATCTTACAAGGAAATTGATGAGGCGAAAAATGAACCACTTTTAGGGGGCCATTTAAGCCCGGAATTGAATTTATTTGATCAAATATTGCCCTAAATCGTTCCTTTTGTGATTTTAGGTACTTTGGGAGTGAAATCTGGAAAAGGAAGCAATTCGGACGTTTTTGGAGCATAAAAGTGAAGAAAATGCCAAAGTCTTAATTTTCCTTGCTGGGAACAGTAGGTGACGGCGTCAAGAAGAAAATCATGACGGCGTCAAGAGTAATTTCCATGACGACCCAGTACAGAAATGACGGCGTCACAAGGTAGAGTGTCAAGAGTAAAATACGTGACGGCCTGGAAACACACAACACTTGACGGCGTCAGAAGTAGATCAAGGCAGTCCGAGAAGTATTTTGGCGGCGAGATGACGGCGTCACCAATTTGGTCTTGATGCCGTCAGACCCTATTTCCTATATATAGTTTTCTAATTTTTACAAATAAGGAGAGGAAGTTTTGGAGAAACCCTAAGGCCGAACTTAGTACGAATTTTACAGGTTTTTCAAGGGTTCTCAGCCCTTGAACCCTTTCATGTGTAATTGAGATAAGTGTTCTTTTAATTCAATCAATATGTCTATGTGTTGGTTGTCTATATCTTGTTCTTGTCTTAATTCCATCATGTTAGGCTAGATCTATCTTGTGTTTGCTTAGATCTAATGAAACCTAGATGTTAATTATGTGTTGATTACATGTTTATGGTTGTATTGGATGAATGATTTCGATGTTAGGCTTAAGAAAACTGGCATATCTCCAAATGGTAACATGCTTGAACATCTTAGGAAACATGAACCGATGTGCACTAGGTTTTATTGGTTGTATTTAATGCATGAGTAAATTCTAATGATCCCATGTTAGGAGCTTCTTAGCCGGCTCGACATAGGAGTGAAGTAGGCACTCATAGGATTGGGGAAGTAAGTGCGCCACCCCATGAATGGTATTAAGGAATACAATCCGTCATCCACGCAACTATAACAAGTAATTAACATGTAAAAGATGTCTAGGGAGTAGTGAAATCTAAGTAAACATATTTTCTCCACTTATTGCTCACAACCTTAATATAATTTAGTTTATTTTCATTTCTAGTATTTTATTTTGATTGCATCTTAGTATTGGGTTAGTTGACTAGCAACTAATTCCGCCCAAATCCTTCAAACCCGAGATTTTACTTTGCTTTCATAAAAATATAAAAACACAAAAATAATCATCCGTCATCTTTAGCACTAGTAATTAGGTTTTCTAATCCTAGCGACACTATTCCTAACTGAACGATCAATCCCCCGGTACTTGTCACTATACTATACTACAACGATCAGATACACTGCCTGGTGGGGGTTGTAAGCTTCTCAAGATCCCTTGAGAGGTAAAGCCTGGTGCGATCCCCACGTATCAAGTTTTTGGCGCCGCAGCCCGAGGAATAGTTATTGTCTAGGTTAGAACTTATTTTTATTAGGTCTACTTGCTAGATTCCTTTCTAGTAAGATTTTATTTTTATTTTTAGGTTTCTTTAGTCTATCTTATTTCTGTGTGTCTTTGTTCGTAACACTTCACCACACGACATCATGGACGATGGGAACATCTTTGAACCCTTCATGCAACCACAACAAAACCCACCACTTGAACCCCTTAGGCCCCGAACCTTAGGAGAGTATTCCCGACCTAGCCACCAAGGATACCGAAACACCATTGAGCTCACCGGAGCCAATGTGACCCCCTTGCGATCCGACACCATCCGGTTGGTGCAAAGCGGATGTGCATTCCATGGACTTCATTCCGAAGATCCAAATCAACATCTTAAGGACTTCCTTAAAATCGTAGACTCCATAGACCTAGATGTTGCAACTAGAGAGACTACCCGATTACGCCTATTCCAATTCTCTCTACGGGATCAAGCTAGTCAATGGCTTGAGCGTTTACCCGCGGGATCCATCACCACATGGGATGATCTCACCACTCGTTTCCTTGCTCAATTTTTCCCACCGGGGAGAACTACTAAGCTTAGAAATGACATCTTGATGTTCCAAAAACGTCAAAATGAATCTCTTTATGAAGCATGGACTCGTTTCAAGGACTTACTCCAAAAAAGTCCCTCATCATGGCATAGATCTTTGGCTCCAAGTCCAAATCTTTTATGACCATATCGATCTCTCCACGAGGCGAGCCATTGACCAATCGGTCGGTGGTAAGCTACGTGATCTAAGTGCGGAACAATCATGGGAACTCATAGAAGATCTTGCTCTCTATGACAACGAAAGTTGGAATGATCCCCGTGATTTTAACAAAACGGTCAAGGCAATATCTTTGCCTTCGAACAACTCTAGCACTCCCAACCGTAGGATCATGGAACTTGAGGACCAAGTCAAGTTTCTCATGAAATCTTACGAAGCTCCTAAGCCTTCAAGCCAAGTGAACAAAATCACTTCTTCATGCGAATTATGTAGTGGTTCCCATGACACTCGTGATTGTGTGGAACTCCCCGGAACAGCTTTTGCGGACTACGCATCCACGCGTACCAACGAAGCGGGAGATAAGTGGTACACTTTCAAGCCCGAGCCAAACCCTTATGGTGATTCATACAACCCCTCTTGGAAAAATCACCCAAACCTTAGGTGGAAACAAAATCAACCCAATTCTTCTAATCAGCCTAATCGTTACCAACCAAACGGTCCACCCTCCAACCGTACTTTCAACAACAATCCTTCTAACAACTATGGTAGTACCAACAATCTTGAAGGATTGATGTCCAAGTTCATGGCATCTCAAGAAGCCCGCATAGCTAGGTTTGAAACCGAATTCAACCAACAACAAACGGAGATGACCAATAAGATAGACAACTTGTTGAAAGCCCTCAACAACCAAGCGTTAACCACACCTAGGAAGGACACTAGGGACACCAATAACGGAATCCAAATTAAGGACCCCTCATCATCCAAACATGTCCACTTTGTCAATGTTGTCACCATTAAGCCAATAGATAAGGAGATAGAAGAGAGTGACAAGGATGAAGTTAGAGTTGAAACCGAGATTAGGAATGAGAGTAGGGAAGTTGAGGTTAATAGGGGAGAAGAATTAGAGGAAGTAGAGCCTAAAGAAAAGTACTTTGATAAGATGCCCACCAAGGAAGAACGGGAATACCATAAGGATTTATTCGATAGTCCCGAGAGACCATATATCCTTGGCACACCCCTTATCAAAATGGGAGACCCCTCTAACATTAACATACCATGCAACATCGGGCATATGCATATATGGAAAGCTTACATCGATCCTAGATCTCCCGTAAACATCATGACTAGGACTTATTACAATTGGGTAATGAAGAAGCAACTTGATTTTAGGATGATGCCCAATAGGAATTTGATAAGTAATTTTGTAGGAAGAGTGAAGGGATTGCATGTGATTATAGGCAATCTCACTTATGAGATAGATTTTATAATAGTGGAAGACACTCGTCCGGTGATAGATGATTGCCTAAGCCAAGTAATATTTGGAAAACCATTTGTTGAGGCCACTAGGATGAGTTATGACCCGACTCTAGGTATAGTTAGATTCAAGGAAGAAAATGATGAGGTTGCTTACCAAATGCCCTACAAGATTGAGCAATACCGCCTTCTCTCTAATTTCGAAAAGGAACACAAGCAAGCGGCTTATTATAGGAATGATGAGGATGGACGTAGAGGAGTAGAGTATGTGAAGAATAGAATGCTTGGTTTCTACAAAGAATGCTTGCAACTAGGTCCGTAATACAAAACTGGTTAAGAAGACGACCTAGAGAATGAAACCAACGATGAGCTCACGTAGTAACCCATGACCTTGAGTCTAGCTACAAGACTTGTAAATAAAGAAAAGCGCTTCTTGGGAGGCAACCCATGCTTTGTGTGATTTTCATTTTTTTGTTTGTTTGTTATTTGCTTCCGTATGCATGCTTTATTTTTATTGTTGATAGATCATGTTTCTCAATTAAAAAGTGGAAATACTTTACTTTGTTGTTTTGGCCTAGTCTTAACTCCACCTAAAGGTATTTTTGCAAAAAATAAGTGTAAGGGGAAACCCCAAATGTGTTTTTAAGAAAGCAAACCGATCATGATTCTCCACAATATTAAATGAACATGTGTATTCGTATTTGTTAGAGTCAAATGCTTGTATTGAGTCATAATGAAGTTTTGCAGGATTTTCCAGGAAGTAGGACCAAGTTTTTCCAGAAATTTTCCGGAAACTTAACATAAGAATTTCTGCAGGTCAATCCTGACGGCGTCATAAGTTTACTCTTGACGGCGTCACGGGTAAAAATCTGTAAATTTTACCGGTTTTGTTTTTTCTAACGGAGTCTTAAAGTTTTTGTGAATTATTAAGTTTTATAATCTCCAGGAAGTCTGCAAACTTCATTCCACAAGCATTATATCTTACATTGTTTTCTAGGATTTAGAAACTTATATAGGATGCCGCCGATTTTATGCGAGGTTGTTTTGTCTATTTTCTCAGGATTTACAGGTTATGTATGACAAGAAGATGATTTATTTTCTGGAAGGGAAGCTTTGATTGTTCATTTTCTTGGAGGAAGATTTAACCTCCCCACCTTATTATCCATACCGAGCGAATCAGGGGAGTATTTGATTTCATTCTTTTTACTTTTTCACTTTTACATTCTTTACTTGAACATTGGGGACAATGTTCATCCTAAGTGTAAGGGGAGGGTAAAATGATGATACCTTACATGTACACTTTCGCTTGACTTTGTTTGTTTAATAGTAGATGTGTAATAAAACTATGAGAAATACTTGTTAGTGCAATTTTAGCGCCAAATTTAAAATTTTTTACAACATTTAGGAGTGAAACTTTAGCCATAGCAAGCGTCTCATGGATAGGAGATTGTATGACTAGCACATAACCGTATATTCAGAAAAATTTTCCACCCAAATATGTGAGGTTCGCCTTTAGATTTGATAGGAAAAGCATTTACTATTAGTGTTTATGAGTGTACCGGTACAATTTAGATTCTAGAACTTGCGTTAGTGATGCATCCCGAGACCACTAGTAAGACTACATTCGTGTAGTAGGATTTACTACATGATAAGAGGCATTAGGATCACCCTTGTGTTAAACCCGTATTATAATTTCTTGACCATTTAAGTCATATTGCTTGACTACTTAAGTCAATTAATTTTTCCCACACCTTAGCGTTGTACTCATTTTTAGTACACGAAACCCCTAGTACACCCCTCCGAGCCTATCTTTTCGTTTCTAACTTTAAGCATTTTACTTAAAGGAAGAATTTGTTACACCCCACTTAAATGTACACCCAAATCGCCTTAGCCTTCCATGTATGCGCTCATTTTTAGTGCATTATTGTTATATGTTAAACCCTAAGTTAACTATCTAATTGATTACATGGTTGCTAAGTCGAGTCATATCCTTGTACATATTGTTTTGGGACGATTGGGACTCATGGGTAAAGTACTTATTTTATGAAGTAATGGGGAAGAACATCATATTATTACCCCCATATGTACGTTAATCTAAAAAGTGCTCCAAGTGTTTTGATTTTCTTAATTCAAGTCATTAGTTTAGTTTATTGTAAAGTATGTAAAAATTCAAGTGTAAGGGGAATGTTCATTCCCTATGATGTATTATTTCGGATGGTAGGGTAAGAGTGTATGCAAAAAAAAAAAAAAAATAAAAAATAAAATAAAATAAAATAAATCAAGAAAAACAAAAAAAATATATAGAAAAAAGAGAAAAGAGAAAAAAACATACGGACTATCACCCCTTTTCATTCTATGTTCATTTTATGTTTTTTGTTATTTTTCATTTATTAGTTTAAGTCGAGTCTAGTCTTGGCTTAGTGACCCATAGTTTTAAAAATCGCGCCTAAGGCGCGCCTACTCCCTAAATCCCACGAGGCTCCAGCCTTTGGGATTTTTTTAGATCGAGGCTCACGACATGCATGAATCCCATAAAAATCGCAGCGCTTTGGGGATTTGTGTGCTTTAGCGCCTTGGGGATTTGTGCGCCTAGAAGATGTAACGGGGTTTTTGCCTTTTTTTCTTAATAGTAAGATACAATTTGGGCTTACATGTTATATACATTTGGCCCTTTAAGTTATAAAGTATCTAATAACTCTAATATTTTTTAAAATAACTAAAACACACAATCAACAAAGAACTATGTTTTTTTTGTAATCTAATGTCTAAGAATACTAGCTTATTAACAGATACAAATGTTGTTTCTTTAGTGTTAAGTGTTACCAAACAAACATAGTTTTGCTGTTGTTGATAGTTGATAGTTTGATACATGGTAATTTGTTAAATTTTATAAGTCATAAACTCATATATTGTAATGTATATTCAGGAATTTAGGGTAGTTCATGGATATTGATATGTTGTCTGCTTAATATTTTGGGTTTAAATGCAATGTAATAACTATTAAGTGGCATTATGCATTGAATATTGATATTTTTGTGTTATTTAAGCTGCATAAGTTGTCACATATGTTATAAAAAAACCTAAATGTATAGTGTGCCTCATATTTATGAATCCCGCGCCTTGGTTTGCGCCTCGACTCGAGGCTCTTTGACCCCCTTTGCGCCTTAGTGCGCCTTGAGCCTTTCAGAACATTTGCCAACGCTATGTTGTACATGTAATTAACTAAGATTGTTAACTCGCCACCAGTAAAGACTGCCTATATCCAACAAAACCGTGTATTTCATATCCCTACACCTAACGTTACAACCCTTTGAAAGACCTCTTTGATAGTTTATCCTAGGTGCTTACGCCATGTGGTGGAGGTTTGATCCTTTCCCAAGCCTATGGTAATCTATTTTGCTATGACAGGTAGTGAGAGATATCTTCCGTTTCCATATTGTAATTTATACTTTATTACACCCGAGAGATGTGAGTATCTAAACACTATTTGTGAGGTGCTTGTGTATGACCTCCGTGCTTGTCTTTGCTCTTTAGTGGAACGATTAGTTGTTGTAATTACTTTTATATTAGTGTTAAATGACCCCTAACTTGTATTTTGAGTAGAATAAAAGCGCATTTGCTTGAGGAGAAGCAAATCACAAGTGTAAGGGTATATGATGAGGCGAAAAATGAACCACTTTTAGGGAGTCATTCAAGCCCGGAATTGACTTTATTTGATCAAATATTGCCCTAAATCGTTCCTTTTGTGATTTTAGGTACTTTGGGAGTGAAATCTGGAAAAGGAAGCAATTCGGACGTTTTTGGAGCATAAAAGTGAAGAAAATGCCAAAGTCTTAATTTTCCTTGCTGGGAACAGTAGGTGACGGCGTCAAGAAGAAAATCATGACGGCGTCAAGAGTAATTTCCATGACGACCCAGTACAGAAATGACGGCGTCACAAGGTAGAGTGTCAAGAGTAAAATACGTGACGGCCTGGAAACACACAACACTTGACGGCGTCAGAAGTAGATCAAGGCAGTCCGAGAAGTATTTTGGCGGCGAGATGACGGCGTCACCAATTTGGTCTTGACGCCGTCAGACCCTATTTCCTATATATAGTTTTCTAATTTTTACAAATAAGGAGAGGAAGTTTTGGAGAAACCCTAAGGCCGAACTTAGTACGAATTTTACAGGTTTTTCAAGGGTTCTCAGCCCTTGAACCCTTTCATGTGTAATTGAGATAAGTGTTCTTTTAATTCAATCAATATGTCTATGTGTTGGTTGTCTATATCTTGTTCTTGTCTTAATTCCATCATGTTAGGCTAGATCTATCTTGTGTTTGCTTAGATCTAATGAAACCTAGATGTTAATTATGTGTTGATTACATGTTTATGGTTGTATTGGATGAATGATTTCGATGTTAGGCTTAAGAAAACTGGCAGATCTCCAAATGGTAACATGCTTGAACATCTTAGGAAACATGAACCGATGTGCACTAGGTTTTATTGGTTGTATTTAATGCATGAGTAAATTCTAATGATCCCATGTTAGGAGCTTCTTAGCCGGCTCGACATAGGAGTGAAGTAGGCACTCATAGGATTGGGGAAGTAAGTGCGCCACCCCATGAATGGTATTAAGGAATACAATCCGTCATCCACGCAACTATAACAAGTAATTAACATGTAAAAGATGTCTACGGAGTAGTGAAATCTAAGTAAACACATTTTCTCCACTTATTGCTCACAACCTTAATATAATTTAGTTTATTTTCATTTCTAGTATTTTATTTTGATTGCATCTTAGTATTGGGTTAGTTGACTAGCAACTAATTCCGCCCAAATCCTTCAAACCCGAGATTTTACTTTGCTTTCATAAAAATATAAAAACACAAAAATAATCATCCGTCATCTTTAGCACTAGTAATTAGGTTTTCTAATCCTAGCGACACTATTCCTAGCTGAACGATCAATCCCCCGGTACTTGTCACTATACTATACTACAACGATCAGATACACTGCCTGGTGGGGGTTGTAAGCTTCTCAAGATCCCTTGAGAGGTAAAGCCTGGTGCGATCCCCGCGTATCAGAAATTGCATATTGAATGAGCTATCACTCTCAATCCTTGTTCTAGGGTCGATATACCTAAGAGGGTTCACTTCATCTTTCATCCTATCCTCATTAATCACATCACCATCATCTAGATCCTCATCGGAGTCTGAGTAGTAAAAAGGACTAGCCCTATGGTCATCATCATGGTCAGACTCCTCTAACTCAAAGTTATTGTCAAAGTGGTGGTTAGGCGAGAGGTTAGGTGGGTTCTCATTTTCCACTAAAGGGATTGGGGCGGGCATTTGGAAAATCCTACGACGAAAAACACGAATAACAGGAATCAAACGATCAATGTTATTCTTATCCATCGAGATAGTTTACGAACAAAGGACACAAAGAAATAAGATAGACTAAAGAGAACCTAAAAATATAAATAAAATCTTACTAGAAAGGAATCTAGCAAGTAGACCTAATAAAAAGAGATTCTAACCTAGACAATAACTATTCCCTAGGCTGTGGCGCCAAAAACTTGATGCGTGGGGTTTGAACCAGGCTTTACCTCTCAAGGGATCTTGAGAAGCTTACAACCCCCACCAGGCAGTGTACCTGATCGATGTAGTATAGTGTAATGACAAGTACCGGGGGAATGATCGTTCAGCTAGGAATAGTGTCGCTAGGATTAGAAAACCTAAAGACTAGGTCTAGAGATGAGGGATGATCCTTTTTGTATTTTTATATTTTTTAGAAAACAAGTAAAAATCTCGGGTTTGAAGGAGTTGGGCGGAATTAGTTGCTAGTCACCTAACCCAATATTAAAGATGCAATCAAAATAAAATACTAAAAATGAAAATAAAACTAATTTATATAAAAATTGTGAGCAATATGTAGGAGAATTATGTTTACTTAGATTTCACTACTCCCTAGATATCTTTTACACATTAATTACTTGTTATATTTGCGTGGATGACGGATTGTATTCCTTAATACCATTCATGGGGTGGCGTACTTACTTCCCCAATCCTATGAGCGCCTACTTCACTCCTATATCGAGCCGGCTAAGAAGCTCCTAACATGGGATCACTAGAATTTGCTCATGCATTAAATACAACCAATAAAACCTAGTACACATCGGTTCATGTTTCCTAAGACGTTCAAGCATGTTACACAATGGAGATATGCCAGTTTTCTTAAGCCTAACATTGAAATCATTCATCCAATACAACCATAAACAAGTAATCAACACATAATTAACATCTAGGTTTCATTAGATCCAAGCAAACACAAGATAGATCTAGCCTAGCATGATAAAATTAAGACAAGCATAAGATATAATCAACCAACACATAGACATATTGATTGAATTAAGAGAAGACTTATCTCAATTGAACATGAAAGGATTCAAAGGGTGAAAACCCTTGAAAGTACTGCAAAATATGAGCTAGGGTTTACAAAGTTCGGCCCTAGTTTCTCCACACAAGTTCCTCTCTTTATGAATGAAAAATAGAAAACTATATATAGATTTTGATAGGTGACGGCGTCAAGAACAAATGTATGACGCCGTCATCTCGCCGCCAAATAGTTCCTCGGACTGCCTAGATCTGGACCTGACGCCGTCATGTATTCTCGTTATGCAGGCCGTCACAAAATTTAGTCTTGACGCCCTTGTTGTGACGTCATCAGGTTTGCACTGGGTCGTCACTACTTTTACTCTTGACGCCGTCATGGTTTTCCTCTTGACGCCGTCAGGTACTGTTCTCAGCATGGAAAATTAAGTCTTTGGTGTTTTATTCACTTTTATGCTCCAAAAACGTCTGAATTGCTTCCTTTTCCAGATTTCACTCCCAAAGTACCAAAACTCACAAAAGAAACGATTTAGGGCAATATTTGATCAAATAAATTCAATTCCGGGCTTAAATGACCCCTTAAAAGTGGTTCATTTTTCGCCTCATCACATACAAAGAAATCAAAAATTGCCTCGTAGATACATACAAAGAAATTACCTCCAACACAAAAAGGCCAGTATGGAAGATACAAGGGTTGACCCGAATACATGATTATAGACATTGAGTATTTCTTGCCAATTAAGTCCCCATCATGAACCGTTAATTCCGTAGGAAATGCTAGTATTATGAATATGCATATTTGGCTTGGCGGGCCTGACCGGGTGAGTAGCGCTCATACATCAACGGTCACATAATATTCAGAGATTACGTGGTAAATGGCAAATCTTACCTTTTCGGGGCACTATTAATCTAGGTCAAGGTTCGGTTTCATGAGCTCAATGCTATAAATCTTATTTCCTGACTTGTATTTGTTACATGTCAACTTAATTATGGGCGTATAACAACGTAGCTCATCGTATTTTAAACTGATTTATCTTGTATTCAACTGATTACTTAATAAACTCTATTAATTCATTCAACCTTTGTGTTGACTTTTTAGCATTTATTTTCTCAGGTCCGTAAGTGGCTTAAGCTTGGATGGGCGGCACAAAGAATGGATATCAACAAGGATGGCCCATGTTTTAAAATCACATTCGATTAAAATCTTAACTTTCAAAACTTATGTTGTTTTTGGACACTTATGTCGTGATAAACTTTTGGGACCTTTGTTAACTCTGATAAATTATCGAATGTGAAGTTTTAAAAACGACTTTGTTTTAAAGTTGTTTACTATATTTGTACAATGTAAATGATATATAACACCCCATGTCCTTTTCCGTTGCGTTCTTAAAATGGGGGTGTTATACTATATTATATGTGGGAAAAGAAAGGTGGGTGAATATGAGATTCCTCTTCATAGGCGAACCGATTGAAAGACTTCTAAATGCAACCGCAAGTTTCACCAAAACCTTTAGTTCATCACCATCATCCGATCTAATTTTGGCTCCTCCTTTTAGTGTTGACGATGTTGCATTAGCTGTAATAAATCCAGTAAAAGATGATGATTGCTTTGGTGTTTTTACAATAGATCAGATTAAGTTTTGGTGTTAATTAGTAATAAAAGAGCTCATTCACACATTAGGTATTATAAAAGAGCTCAGATTAAGTTTTGGTGAACGTATGAGCTGTATCAGAGTTTCTGAATATATAATACATGTATATTTGTGTTAATTGTATTGCATGATGTTGTTGTAAACTACTCTAAGATAATGTAGCTTTGCAAAGAAATTTTGAGTCAATACAAAAATGCACTATGAAGGCATGGTGTATTTTAGTAGCTATTTTTTTTTTCATTGCAATATAATACCTAATGTGTGAATGAGCTCTTTTATTACTAATTAAATCAAGTGTTAGCATTATGGTCAAATTTTGTGTGTAATTTATTACTACCTCCGTCCCATTATAAGTGTCCAGTTTGACTTTTTACGGTTTAACTTGTTCAACTTTGACCTTGAATACTTTTATGTGTGTTATATAATACTTGATGCAAAATATATGAATGGATTGGATTTTAAACGTATTTTCATTGATATAATTTTTATCAAGTATTATATAACACAAATAAAATTATTTAAGGTCAAAGTTAAACAAGAAAGACCAAGAAAAGTCAAACTGGACACTTATAATGGGACGGAGTGAGTAATTTTTTGTGTAATTTTTAATTTTTTGTTTACCAATTGCAATAATTCTTATATCATGTTTTCTTTAGCTCATCTAATTGTAGAGATTTTTAAAATAAGAAAGGGATAAGGTTGAAACTAATACAACTGAACACCCAACTTACTTTATATCATTTTTCAATTTTACATGTATTTTTATCAAATAATTTTTTTTAATTTATTTATTATTATTATTATTATTATTATTATTATTATTATTATTATTATTATTATTATTATTATTATTATTATTATTATTATTATTATTAACTCAAGTGTTTGATGTTGACTGCATAACGTTTCTCTTTAACATATCTACCAGTTGGTGAAGACGATACATGCAGGTTTATTTTTAATACTTATGATGAGGCGAAAAATGAACTACTTTTAGGGGGTCATTTAAGCCCGGAATTGAATTTATTTGATCAAATATTACCCTAAATTGTTCCTTTTGTGATTTTAGGTACTTTGGGAGAAAAATCTGAAAAAGGAAGCAATTCGGACGTTTTTGGAGCATAAAAGTGAAGAAAACGCCAAAGACTTAATTTTCCATGCTGAGAACAGTACCTGACGGCGTCAAGAGGAAAACCATGACGGCGTCAAGAGTAAAAGTGGTGACGATCCAGTGCAAACCTGACGGCGTCACAAGAAGGGCGTCAAGAGTTAATTTTGTGACGGCCTGCATAAGGTGACTACATGACGGCGTCAGACCCAGATCTAGGCAGTCCGAGGAACTATTTGGCGGCGAGATGACGGCGTCAGACATTTGTTCTAGACGCCGTCACCTTCTAAACTCTATATATAGTTTTCTATTTTTCATTCATTAGAGAGGAACTTGTGTGGAGAAACCCTAGGGCCGAACTTTGTACGTATTTTACAGCTTTTTCAAGGGTTTTCAACCCTTGAATCCTTTCATGTGCTATTGAGATAAGTCTTCCCTTAATTCAATCAATATGTCTATGTGTTGGTTGTCTATATCTTGTGCTTGTCTTGATTTCAACATGCTAGGCTAGATTTATCTTGTGTTTGCTTAGATCTAGTGAAACCTAGATATTAATTATGTGTTGATTACTTGTTTATAGTTGTATTGGATGAATGATTTCAATGTTAGGCTTAAGAAAACTGGCAGATCTCTATTGTGTAACATGCTTGAACGTCTTAGGAAACATGAACTGATGTGTACTAGGTTTTATTGGTTGTATTTAATGCATGAGTAAATTCTAATGATCCCATGTTAGGAGCTTCTTAGCCGGCTCGACATAGGAGTGAAGTAGGCACTCATAGGATTGGGGAAGTAAGTACGCCACCCCATGAATGGTATTAAGGAATACAATCCGTCATCCACGCAACTATAACAAGTAATTAACGTGTAAAAGATATCTAGGGAGTAGTGAAATCTAAGTGAACACATTTCTCCCACATATTGCTCACAACCTTAGTATAATTTAGTTTAATTTCATTTCTAGTATTTTATTTTGATTGCATCTTAGTATTGGGTTACTTGACTAGGAACTAATTCCGCCCAAATCCTTCATACCCGAGATTTTAATTTGCTTTCTAAAAAATATAAAAAAATACAAAAAGAATCATCCCTCATCTCTAAACCTAGTCTTTAGGTTTTCTAATCCTAGCGACACTATTCCTAGCTGAACGATCAATCCCCCGGTACTTGTCATTATACTATACTACATCGATCAGGTACACTGCCTGGTAGGGGTTGTAAGCTTCTCAAGATCCCTTGAGAAGTAAAGCCTGGTGCAATCCCTACGCATCAAGTTTTTGGCGCCGCAGCCTGGGGAATAGTTATTGTCTAGGTTAGAATCTCTTTTTATTAGGTCTACTCGCTAGATTTCTTTCTAGTAAGATTTTATTTTTAATTTTTAGGTTCTTTTTAGTCTATCTTACTTCTTTGTTTCCTTTGTTCGTACTTCTTCACCACCCGACATCATGGACGATGGGAACATCTTTGAACCCGTCATCCCACCACAACAAAACCCACCACTAGAACCTCTTAGGCCCCGAACCTTAGGAGAGTATTCCCGACCTAGCCACCAAGGCTATCGAAACACCATTGAGCTCACCGGAGCCAATGTGACCCCCTTGCGATCCGACACCATCCGGTTGGTGCAAAGCGGATGTGCATTCCATGGACTTCGTTCCGAAGATCCAAACCAACATCTCAAGGACTTCCTTAAAATCATAGATTCCATAGACCTAGATGTTGCAACTAGAGAGACAACCCGATTATGCCTATTCCAATTCTCTCTACGTGATCAAGCTAGTCAATGGCTTGAACGTTTACCCGCGGGATCCATCACCACATGGGATAATCTCACCAATCGCTTCCTTACCCAATTCTTCCCACCGGGGAAGACTGCAATGCTTAGAAATGACATTTTGATATTTGAACAACATCAGGGTGAAACTTTCTACGAAGCATGGGCTCGTTTTAAGAATCTCCTCCATAAGGTCCCTTATCATGGTATAAACCTTTGGTTATTAGTTCAGATTTTCTACTACCATGTTGACTATCACACTAAACGTACAATCGATAGGGCCGCGGGAGGTAGATTGCGTGATAAGAACGCCTAGGAGTCCTGGGCAATTATTGAAGAGCTTGCCGCCGATAATCAAGAGATGTGGGAGTTTAATCATACTATAAAAGCGGCCATCAACGCAATCTCAACACCTGAAGGGACTACCGAAATCCCTAATGAACTCTTATGCAAACTCGAGGCAAAAGTTGACTATTTTGAGGAAAGGCAAAGGAGACCCCTGAGTCCTAGGCGGTCTACTGCCAATTCTGTCTCGAAAACAACTTCAACACCTGTCGGACCGATAAAACTAGTGATTTATGTGGTTCGGGGGTCGGGGAAGCTCAAAGTAAAGAGTAAACATGATATTATCAAAAAAGAAGAAAGGGAAGATGTGTGTGTATTTTAGAGAGAAGAAGGAGAAACACACACACACCTAAGATACAAAATGAGACATCCACCCTCCTAGTTGTGACTAGGAGGTGTATTTATACAAGAATACAAACTAATCTATACTCTAATGGCAAGACTAGTCCTTGAACATAAATACTATTGCAATTCTCGAATATAACAAAACTTTAAAGGCTAACAATCTCTCCCCAAAGTGATGTTATACGGGAATTGCTTACAATGTTCCCTACAAGTAAAATTAAATACAAAACATAAGCGCAGCAGCTCTGAGAGTGGTCTTCAAACTTCATTGCTTCATTTTGCTTCCTGAATCTTCTCAGCTGCCATCTCTTTACTTGCAGAAGAACAATGTGAGTAAATCTAACTAGGGATTAAATCTGGCTTTACACTCTCCCCTAATTAGTGCTCTCCCCAAAACTGACAACCTTTCAGATGAATGCCCTGAATCTGAAGAAGTCTTTTGATAATTAAATGCAAACCGTCTTTAGTCTTCTAATACGCAACGGAAAATGTAGAACAGACTGTAGACTCGACCTTCTTCAAGATTGTCCATTCAGGAGAAACAAAATATCAACATCTTCTTCTCACCAAATTCATTCCAGTTATCTTACATATGAAAAATCATCCCGTAACGTACACATGAAATGATAACACCAAAGTAAGAAGTTGAAACACTAATCATCTTGAATTTGTTGCCCGAAATTGGTGAAGGTGGATAAGGTAGAAGTACGTAGAAAAAGTTGAGAAGATAAGGATGTAGAATCAACCAATCTCTGACACAATTCATTTCATAACTCATTAAACCCGATCACGTGAACTTGTTGTGCGTCCTCGATGTACACATTTCTCTCCCCTGATGGTTACGATTTATCGGAATCAACATAATAATGTGTATGAGAAGCATTAATTGGAAGCACTTTGTCATTAATCATATCAGCCCGTAAGAAGATGTCGATAACCCAATCTACTAACAATACCATTTGAAATTGTCTAACTCTTCACCAACCCCCTGTATCAAACAACGACTCTCTGTAGTAACCACATATGAAGATAACCTGATATGACGAACTTGAGAATGAAGTAAAATCCCCCAGACTTGTGACTTAAGCTTGTACTATCCTGTGACTAAGAACGGTGTACCTTATACCCCTAAAGAAGTGTAACAAGCACAATCCCTCTTGACATATCCTCAACTACGTGAGACACAAGTGATAGCAACTTTGTGAGTATAGAGAGAAAGAATCACAAAAGTAACTAGATATCCAAGTCTTCGTCACTATTAATATATGCCCAAACAAGTCATCTTCGCGAGAGGGAAGAAAGAAAGAAGACGAAATAAGTGCACGCGCCCGTAAAATTTCACTTCAAGCCCAAATAAATAATAACGAATCATCCTCGCAGTCACATTTGATATGCATTGAAAACTTTAGCCGTCAAATAGGTATCCTCGTGAAAATTTGTAATACCAAAATACCACTCATTCTACCAAAATATTATCAAATTGTTGTATCTAAAAATGAATTTAGATGACATATTGAAATTCCATGTATGCGTATTAGCAGCCCACCTCATAGTCCAAAAAGAAGAAATGAAATAATTGGTTCACAAGCCCAGCAAAAAGATAACCCGATCCAATCATACACGGTATAACATGTGATAACCTAAATCTTGTGATAACCCTATTCACATTTCACAAACATAACGCCTACCACACTTATCTTTCACCTATACCTCTCTCATCTCAATCTCAGATATAACAAATGATCTCATCTCACAAATCATCATAACTTCATAACCGATTCTCTCAAACACCAACCCAATCATAATCGAATCAAACAATTAATCCACAACCACACCCGTACTTGATTTCTTCAGTTTTTGCATTCCGATACAAGTAAGCATTACAAGGCTTCAAGATCCTAGAAGGGTCTCGGGTAGGTTTGTTGTTTTCTCTCGGTCTAAAAACGAACCAATAAAATAACTATTAAGTTATCTTTCTTTTCTGTCTTAGAGAAGGTCTGTTGATGATGACGAGTTAGAATAAAATGGGATTTGAAGTTGTTGCTGTTGGATTTGATATAGGTTAGGATTGTAATTGGCGCGACATTCTTTTCTCTCTCTTTTTTTGTACATCTTTTCTTGGAGCTGACTGAGTCTTGTGGACTGATGATGTAAAAACTGAGGTCTATGAGTTACGTTATAATGGTAATGTGGTCAACGCGGTCTTGGTCAATCTTTATCTTGGTGTCGGAAAAATTTCAAAAAATTTACAACTTGTATTTGCGAAACTTTTCATATCTTTGATTTTCGAAACTTTCTTTACAAGAAAGTCTGATTTTTATAGAGAAAACAGATTTATCGAGAACATGTTTTTCGAGAACATGTTTTCGATAAACAGGGTATTGTGTTCTCGAAAACCACATGTGTTCTCGAAAACAAGTACATATCGAGAACTTCTTATACAAGAAATTCCGATCTGATTCCGACGACTTTCTAACCAACTTTTCCAGATTCCGATGAGTTTTGACCCTTTTATGACCACTTTATTCATGGTAATGGTACAAAAACAAGTCAATATGATATACAGAAACTGATTGGACATGAATATGACCCAAAACAGATTTGTATAATACTTGATAAAGCGTAGGACTTTTATGTTTATGACCATTTTTTGATACATCAAGTATTGAAGGAAACTGTTATCAACAAAGATAAGGAAAAAAAATTTCGGTTCCAAAAAATAACGGTAAAACAGCTTCAATACATGATACAAAACCACACAAATCAAGAAAACAAACACCGTGGCTCTGATGCCAATTGTCGGACCGATAAAACTAGTGATTTATGTGGTTCAGGGGGTCGGGGAAGCTCAAAGTAAAGAGTAAACATGATATTATTAGAAAAGAAGAAAGGGAAGATGTGTGTGTATTTTAGAGAGAAGAAGGAGAAACACACACACACCTAAGATACAAAATGAGACATCCACCCTCCTAGTTGTGACTAGGAGGTGTATTTATACAAGAATACAAACTAATCTATACTCTAATGGCAAGACTAGTCCTTGAACATAAATACTATTGCAATTCCCGAATATAACAAAACTTTAAAGGCTAACAACACCGTTATCAGTGTCACCCTCTAGAGAGAATGCCGAGACTTTTCAAAACTATGCCCACCTTATTCCCCTCCCGAGAAACTCATCCCGGAATTACAAGCCAGAATGATAGAATACATGGCAACTCATTCAGATCGGCTCGCTAGATTCGAGGAAGCAGTTTATAAGCAAAAAGAGGAGATGCAAGAGAAAATGAATGAGATGATGAGCCTGATGGAAGAGTATGTCAACCAGAGAACCCCCGAAAGGATGTTACTAAGGAAAGAAAGCGTCGTCCCCACTACCCGATTTGTTAATTCCATCACAATTGTCCATAAGGATAATGAGAAGGTAGAAACCCCTACTGAACAAACCTTAGAAGAGCCACCTAAATCTCAATCTCTAAGTTACTACCTGAAACATGATATAAACGAAAACACTATAACAAATTGGATAAAGGGTGACGGGTGTAACCAATCTTCCAAACAGGGTTCTGAGAAGGAGGAAGAGGGAAAAGATGAGTATGATACGTTACCTGAGGGGCCAATATTCGAGAAACTATTGGTACAAAAAGTGGCTACTAAGCAGATGGCGTGTGGGAACTTTGAGATACCAACTAGCATCGAGGATTTGAAATATCTTAGTGCTTTCGCCGACCAAGGATCGAAAGTAAATCTTATGCCCCTAACTATTTACATCCAACTTACGTCAAAAATACCAGCCCCTACTCGTGTTAGGTTATCACTAGCTGGACACTCTTACGTATACCCCCTAGAAAGCAGAAGATGTGTTAGTTAATGTCGCAGGATTCATGTACCCCGTTGATTTTATGATCATCGATGATAAGGGAGATGGGTGCATGCCAATAATCCTTGGGGCACCATTCCTCACCACCGCTAGGGCTGTCATTAAGTATGAAGGTAGGAAAATTGAGCTTAAATCAGGAAAAAGAAAGATTAGCTTCCCCGTGACCCCGCGATTTGGGCATGAGAGTTTGAGTTGGAGAAAGCTCAAAAACAACATTGACACATCACCTATTCGTGTTCAAGAGAAAATACTTGCATGGGAGGTAAGAATCAAAAGCTACAAGGAGGCTAAACATGAAAGAAGCAAAAGCAATGAAGTTCATGTCGAATTCAAACACAATCGACCAGAAAGAAGCCATGTACCATTTGAGGAAGGGAACTTAGTACTCTTAAGACACTTGGAAATAACGATACCACCTGATAAACCGAGTCCCTGGTGGTATGGGCCTTTCACAATTAAGAGTATGAGCCAAGATGGGATGTCTAACCTAAGAAGTAAAGTAGGTGGAGAGGTGATTGCAAGTATCGACAGATTGAGGCACTACCATCACAATAGTAATGATCACAACTACATGGGGTACATCATCTCAAACGATGAGGTCACGTAGTAATCCATGACCTTGAGTCTAGCTACAAGACTCGTAAATAAAGAAAAGCGCTTCTTGGGAGGCAACCCATGTTTTGTGTGATTTTTATTTTTGATTGTTTGTTATTTGCTTCCGTATGCATGCTTTATTTTTATTGTTGGTAGATCATGTTTCAAAACTAAATAGTGGAAATACTTTACTTTGTTGTTTTGCCTAGTCTTAACTTCACCCAAAGGTATTTTTGCAAAAGATAAGTGTAAGGGGAAACCCCAAATATGTTTTTAAGAAACAAACCGATCATGATTCTCCACAATATTAAGTGAACATGTATATTCGTATTTGTTAGAGTCAAATGCTTGTATCGAGTCATAATGATGTTTTGCAGGATTTTCCAGGAAGTGGAACCAAGTTTTTCCAGAAATTTTCCGGAAACTTAACATAAGAATTTTTGCAGGTCACTTCTGACGGCGTCACGAGTTTACTCTTGACGGCGTCACGTGTAAAAATCTGGAAATTTTACCAGTTTTGTTTTTCTAACGGAGTCTTAAAGTTTTTGTTGAATTATTAGTTTTATAATCTCCAGGAAATCTGCAAACATCATTCCACAAGCATTATATCTTATTTTGTTTTCTAGGATTTAGTAACATACGTAGATTGCCGCCAATTTTATGCGAGGTTGCCTTGTCTGTTTTCTCAGGATTTACAGGTTATGTATGACAAGAAGATGATTATTTTTCTGGAAGGGAAGCTTTGATTGTTCATTTTCTTGGAGGAAGATCTAACCTGGCCACCTTATTATCCATACCGAGCGAATCAGGGGAGTATTTGATTTCATTGGTTTTACTTATTTCACTTTTACATTCTTTACTTGAACAATGGAGACAATGTTCATCCTAAGTGTAAGGGGAGGGTAAAATGATGATACCTTACAGATACACTTTCGCTTGAGTTTGTTTGTTTGATAGTAGATGCGTAATAAAACTATGAGAAATACTTGTTAGTGCAATTTTAGCGCCAAATTTAAATTTTTTTACAACATTTAGGAGTGAAACTTTAGCCTTAGCAAGAGTCTCATGGATAGGAGATTGTATGACTAGCACATAACCGTATCATTCAGAAAAATTTTCCACCCAAATATGTGAGGTTTGCCTTTAGATTTGATAGGAAAATCATTTACTATTAGTGCTTATGAGTGTACCGGTAGCATTTAGATTCTAGAACTTGCGTTAGTGATGCATCCCGAGACCGCTAGTGAGACTACATTCGTGTAGTAGGATTTACTACATGATAAGAGGCATTAGGATCACCCTTGTCTTAAACCCGTATCATAATTACTTGACCATTTAAGTCATATTACTTGGCTAGTTAAGTCAATTATTTTTTCTCACACCATTAGCGTTGTACTCATTTTTAGTACACGAAACCCCTAGTACACCCCTCCGAGCCTATCTTTTCGTTTCTAACTTTAAGCATTTTACTTAAAGGAAGAATTTGTTACACCCCACTTAAATGTACACCCAAATCGCCTTAGCCTTCCGTGTATGCATTCATCTTTAGTGCATTATTGTTATTTGTTAAACCCTAAGTTAACTATCTAATTTATTACATGGTTGCTAAGTCGAGTCATATCATTGTACATATTGTTTTGGGACGATTGGGACTCATGGGTAAAGTACTTATTTTATAAAGTAATGGGGAAGAACATCATATATTACCCCCGTATGTGTGTCAATCTTAAAAGTACTCCAAGTGTTTTGATTTTCTTAATTCGAGTCATTAGATTAGTTTATTGTAAAGTATGTAAAAATTCAAGTGTAAGGGGAATGTTCATTCCCTATGATGTATTCTTTTGGATGGTAGGGTAAGAGTGTATGCAAAAAAAAAAAAAAAAAAAAAAAAAAAAAAAAAAAAATCGAAAAAAAAAAAATCGAAAAAATAAAGAAAAAGAAAAAATATAATAGAAAAAGAAAAAGAGAAAAACATACGGACTACCATCCCTTTTCATTCTATGTTTATTTTATGTTTTTGTTATTTTTCATTTATTAGCATAAGTCGAATCTAGTCTTGGCTTAGCAACGCCATATTGTACATGTAATTAACTAAGATTGTTAACTCGCCACCAGTAAAGATTGCCTATATCCAACAAAACCGTGTATTTCATATCCCTACACCTAACGTTACAACCCTTTAAAAGACCTCTTTGATAGTTTATCCTAGGTGCTTACGCCATGTGGTGGAGGTTTGGTCCTTTCCCAAGCCTATGGTAATCTATTTTGCTACGACAGGTAGTGAGAGATATCTTCCGTTTCCATATTGTAATTTATACTTTATTACACCCGAGAGATGTGAGTATCTAAACACTATTTGTGAGGTGCTAGTGTATGACCTCCGTGCTTGTCTTTGGACTTTAGTGGAACGATTATTTGTTGTAATTACTTTTATATTAGTGTTAAATGACCGCTAACTTGTATTTTGCTTAGAATAAAATCGCATTTGCTTGAGGACAAGCAAAGCTCAAGTGTAAGGGTATATGATGAGGCGAAAAATGAACCACTTTTAGGGGGTCATTTAAGCCCGGAATTGAATTTATTTGATCAAATATTACCCTAAATCGTTCCTTTTGTGATTTTAGGTACTTTGGGAGAGAAATCTGGAAAGGGAAGCAATTCGGACGTTTTTGGAGCATAAAAGTGAAGAAAACACCAAAGACTTAATTTTCAATGCCGAGAACAGTACCTGACGGCGTCAAGAGGAAAACCATGACGGCGTCAAGAGTAAAAGTGGTGACGATCCAGTGCAAACCTGACGGCGTCACAAGAAGGGCGTCAAGAGTTAATTTTGTGACGGCCTGCATAAGGTGACTACATGACGGCGTCAGACCCAGATCTAGGCAGTCCGAGGAACTATTTGGCGGCGAGATGACGGCGTCAGACATTTGTTCTTGACCCCGTCACCTTCTAAACTCTATATATAGTTTTCTATTTTTCATTCATTAGAGAGGAACTTGTGTGGAGAAACCCTAGGGCCGAACTTTGTACGTATTTTATAGCTTTTTCAAGGGTTTTCAACCCTTGAATCCTTTCATGTGCTATTAAGATAAGTCTTCTCTTAATTCAATCAATATGTCTATGTGTTGGTTGTCTATATCTTGTGCTTGTCTTGATTTCAACATGCTAGGCTAGATTTATCTTGTGTTTGCTTAGATCTAATGAAACCTAGATGTTAATTATGTGTTGATTACTTGTTTATAGTTGTATTGGATGAATGATTTGAATGTTAGGCTTAAGAAAACTGGCAGATCTCCATTGTGTAACATGCTTGAACGTATTAGGAAACATGAGCCGATGTGTACTAGATTTTATTGGTTGTATTTAATGAATGAGTAAATTCTAATGATCCCATGTTAGGAGCTTCTTAGCCGGCTCAACATAGGAGTGAAGTAGGCACTCATAGGATTGGGGAAGTAAGTACGCCACCCCATGAATGGTATTAAGGAATACAATCCGTCATCCACGCAACTATAACAAGTAATTAACGTGTAAAAGATATCTAGGGAGTAGTGAAATCTAAGTAAACACATTTATCCCACATATTGCTCACAACCTTAGTATAATTTAGTTTAATTTCATTTTTAGTATTTTATTTTGATTGCATCTTAGTATTGGGTTAGTTGACTAGCAACTAATTCCGCCCAAATCCTTCATACCCGAGATTTTAATTTGCTTTCTAAAAAATATAAAAAAAATACAAAAAGAATCATCCCTCATCTCTAGACCTAGTCTTTAGGTTTTCTAATCCTAGCGACACTATTCCTAGCTGAACGATCAATCCCCCGGTACTTGTCATTATACTATTATGATCTAATGGATGAGACTAATCCCAACAATTTAAAAAACACACTTTCATCCCTTTTTTTTTCCAAATATTAATATCTTTCAAACCGTTAATCGTTAAGTAAAAAAAATTATACCGTTACGACGGGCATTTAATTATCTTTCTATAGATAGATATTTTGACATATTTTTGACAAAAAAAATTTTTCGTTTTTTTCACGTTTTTTTTCGTGGCCGAAAAAATTATATATGATATTACATATAATATCATGTATGATACAGTATTACATATCATATATAATATGATATGTAATATCATATATGATATTACATATCATATATGATATGTGATTTCATATATGATTTTTTTTCGGTCACGGAAAAAAACGTGAAAAAAATGATTTTTTTTTTCGAAAGTATATCAAAGTATCCGTCTATCGAAAGATATTAAATACCCGTCGCGATGGTGTAATTATTTTCGCTTAACGATTAACGGTTTGAGAGATATTTAAATTATAAAAAATGGGTGAAATATTAAAATGCTTTTAATCTCAACCATTGATTTCCTTTTTAGATGGATGGTGGGGATGAGTCTCTTGATATGTGAGGAATGTTTGGTTTGTAGAATAACTCGACTCATATATTTCACCGTTTCACCCAAAAAGAGAAATGTTTGTTAGGATTATTATCAAACATAATCAGCTAACTAGTTAATTCACTTGGGCTTGAAGCCATTTGGGCCGAGAAATGTGCTAGGCTGCTAACTAATTAGTATAAGTTTGTGAATCCAACAATTTAATACTTTCGGGCCCAATGCATTTCACTCTGAATAAGAACTTGAATGAAACAATTGACACGTGAGTGGGTCACTATATATAAACCACATAGTTGTGATTCAATTTCAACAGCAACATTGCATTCTTTTCTGAAAACATACTATTAAATCGGGTCCAAATATTCGATAAAACGGGTAAGTTCTGATACGGGTAAAACCAAGCTGGATTGGTTAACCTTAGTTGGTCCAACAACCAATCAGTGTATCAAATATGACAGAAAGTGTACGTTATTTATAAAATAATCCAAGTTTTACATTTGACTTGTTAGACATATTAGAGATAAAACCTAAACATATTAGAGATAAAACCTAAACCTCAATCGACTCATTCACAAGTAGGTGATTTTCTTTTAAACATATATCATATAAGTATTATATAATGATGTTTAAATATTTTAGTTAGTATATAGTTATGTATTGCAACTCCGCATATAGTTATAGCTTTTATATCCCATTGTTTATACAAATCCATTTTACCCTAAGAGCTTCGTCATTTGGGGCCCACGACCTGACACGTCACTTTAACAAACCCCGCAATTAACCCTCTCACTAACAAATAACTTCAACTTACTCATTTGGGGCCCACCACTTACAACTTTATTTATTTTTATTCATTTCATTTAATAAACTAAATTCATTTTATTAATAATTAAAATAAAATACAACACAATAAATATTAGAGTTATTTCTACATATAGGTAACGAACTTAGAAAAATTTTCTATGTTATGTAATAAACTCTCGAAAATACTAAGTTAAGTAACAAAACTTTGTGCAACCTGTAAAGTTGGGTAATATGACCTTTGACTACGTTTGACTGTTAGCAAAGAGGGGTTTTAGTCTTTTCACGATATTTTTTCATGAAAAATGTAAGACTTAGGAGGGTTTTAGCCTAATCTAACACCACGACATCATGAACAAAAAAACAACAAGAACTCAACAACAATAATTCAAGGATCCAAAACTAACTAATCTTAATCCAACTCCATTCTCGTCTACCAAGTTTCCCACGACCACATTACCAAGAACAACAACAACAACTGCATCGACAATAACAACAATAAGTCAACATCAAAACAACAACAATCATCCTTGATACCCATCAATCCAACTCCTAATTTCTAATCCTAGCTCTCGGCTAAAACCTCGACACCCAAATCCATCTCCAAATCCAACTCGAGACGCATCCCCATCCAAATCCGAACCACAAAAGAACAATAACAAGGCTAAACCCCTAGGCCATGAGTCCTAACTCACGTCACCACCTTACTTGACACAAACAACGACAAGACCAAACCAAATGATACCAAATAGATTTTTAAGTTTCGTTTTATTTAGTTTTTATTCGTTATAGCATCAAAACCCTCGAATTACGCGAGTAATAATCCCACCGTGGCATAATGACCACAACAAGGTGGGTTTCCTACCTTGGAACTTCGGTGAATCAAAAGAAACAAAAGAGATGGTGTTTGGTGGTGGTATCGAAACTATGGTGATGTTTATTGGGGTGTTAGGGGTGGGTAGATGGCGTGTGGGTTGCACTAGTGTGAAGGGAAAGAGATGGAGATGATGGTAGTGATGGCAGTGTGTTTATCTGAGGAGTGGTGGTGGTCGGTTTGGCCGGAAACGGCCGGAGAAGAGAGACAAAGGGGGCGGTTGGTGATGATGGATAAAGTGAGTTTTTGTACGTTAAAAACATGGTCAAACAAAGTTTACCGGCTACAACCGGTTACCATTTGCGACACCTGACATAATTACCTAACATTGAACAAAGTATAAAGTTTTGTTACCTAATTTAGTATTTTTGAGAGTTAATTACAGAACATAGGAATTTTTTCAAAGTTCGTTACCTATATGTAGAAATAATCCTAAATATTACACACAACTTAAAATAACGAAACAAAAAAGAAAAACAAAAGTACGAAAAAAAGATACATCAAATTATAACGAAACTAATTATTCGCATTCTGTTGTTGGAATTGTTCCCATTGATGTCGCTGCCAAACATGCTCGATGAGACATCGTTGAAGCTTTGCGTGTGTGCGTTTATCGTGTAGTTCTTTGGATTTTCTTATTTGCACTGCGCAACGTTCAATCCATGTCTGTTGCATATTTGGTTGCGGAGGAATATACATTTCGGCGGCTTCGGATATCGCAAATTTTTTATCTTTCATTATCATGTTATGCATTATTATGCACGAGTACATGATTCTACGTAACTTGCCCACAGTAAATTGGCGCGCCGGTTGGGCAATAATATGCCAACGTCCTTGGAGGACACCAAAAGCTCTTTCGATATCTTTTCGAGCACTTTCTTGTTTAGCTTTCCTTGCGGCGTTTTTTGGGTTACTTGCAACCGTAAATGATTTGGCAAAAGATGCCCACTCTGGGTAAATTCCGATAGCTAGATAATACCCATGTTTAAATGTATGCCCGTATACTTCAAACGGAACCTCAGGACCAATGTCATCAATCAGATTGTCGAATAACGGAGAATGATTCAAAACGGTAAGATCGTTATTCGCACCCGCAACCCCAAAAAATGCATGCAAAATCCACAAGTCGTATGAAGCAACGGATTCAAGCATTATAGTTGGATACTTTTTATCACCTCTATGAAATTGGCTTTGACATTCTTTCGGACAATTCTTCCATTCCCAGTGCATACAATCGATGCTTCCCAACATTCCCGGTATTTTATGAACCTCGTTATGTGCGTGGTATAAGTTGCGAATGTCATTCTCGTCTGGATTTCTTAAAAACTCCCTACGAAACAACTGGATTATGCACATAGTAAAAAAAATCTAGACAATCGCATGCACAGTGTTCACCTATTTGTAAATACTCATCTAATGTATCAGGTGCTATCCCGTAAGCCAATTGGCGTAGGGCACATGTGCATTTCATAATCACACTAAAACTCATTATACCCGCAGCATTGGGTCGGACTTTAAAGACATCGAAATGTGCGGGAAGAGGATGATGAGTTTGAATATTCGTTTCAATACCCTTCTACTATTTCTAAAAATAGTTTACGGGTCATACGATAACGACGCCGAAAAATTTCTTCCGTATATTTTGGTTGGTTACCAAAATAGTCGGCCATTAGACGTGCTTCAGCGACTTCACGTTCACGACGGATGTATCTACGGCGTTGTGAATGACCGGTTTGTTCATTTTGCAACGCTTGCTCGTTCTCAAACTCTTGGAGAATCATCTCTAGCTCCGTTATTTCTTCAAAGTCACTAACACCGGCAGAAGATGAGTCGCTTTATTTATTTATTTTTTTTATTTTTTTGTAAGTGTTTTGAAATGAAAGTAGTTATGTTTATTTGATTGAAATGTGTTATGTTTATTTATAGTGTGTAAATATGTGATTAAAAAAAGGCCAAACGTTAATATTTTAAAACGGTATACAACATTCACATCTTACACATCTAACATAAAGTGGGTTTTTCCACTTCGTCATGCAGACAATTAGGGGCAAAGTGGCAAGCAAAGTTGAGGGGGGGGGGGGCGGTGTGGCAACGAGCCGTGGCGAGGCTCCACAGTGGACCGACAAAGCTCCATAACGAGCTGCACCTTCCGCTCTAAGTTTGTTACAATCAAGTGAAATGCAAAAAAGCTGCCATCTTATGGGAATAAGCAAAACTTGACCAAGTTCATACTCACACTACTAGTGTTGTGAGGACAATTATGCGCAAAAATGCATGAGTTTGTGAGTTTTATTGTACAAAACATTTAAATTTAAACTGTACTCTATATAATTTATAGAAAGTCAAAAAGAGAGAGGGGGGGGGGGGGGGGGGGGGGGGAAGGAGAGGGAGGGAGAGAGAGCCCGATGTTGTTGAGATGCTTGACATTTGTCATAAAAAGAAGCAAAAGAAACATATGTTGTTGGTATTTGGTTCATGATAATCAAAGATTGTCCGTATAAATTCTTGAATCATGTAAAGTTCAATTTCCTAATACAATATTTCTACCCTATTGATTGTCTTGGGTTACAAAAAATTTGTATATGGATAAGATAAGAATGAACACTTAATTTCTAGGCAAAAGAAATAAAGAAAAAAAATAGAGAATTTTTGTATATGGTATTATTTTGAATGAAAGACCCAATCCATGTTTATATGGTAAATAAAGTGACTTTTAGTGAAAAGTTATACCCTTTGAGAATAGTCACACCTTTTGGTTCAAAGTAACCAACTTCCAATAAGATTTCAGTGACACTTAATAGCGACAGTTTCTCTACTACTATTTCCAACAGTCACAATGGTTGCAACGTCCCAGTGACGAATTTCTGTCGCAAACTTTGCTATTCATCGTATCCGAATTCAACCAAGAACCATGGATTTGTTTTATGTAATATAAAAATGGTGAATCTTTCGAAGTTATATGCAAATGCCTATGCTCATTTCACTATAGAGTTTTAGTTTTCGAACATACAGATTTGTGTTAAATCACATATTATATATATCATACAAATTCCTCTATAAGAAAAAAAATCGAATGTATAGAAATTGCCCCTCTATTGAAAGATAATTAAATTTTTGTCATGATTTTATAATTTATTTAGTTTAATGATTAACGGTTTTTAAGTGACTAATCTATACTATATATAAAGGAAAACCCAAAAAGTGAAAAGTGAAAACTCTAAACTAATTTAGAAAACTAATTTGTTTTTTTACTTAAATGAAAGGCGAAAAACTAATTTAAGAAACTTAAAACTAATGTATCCCATTTCTTGAATATTGAAATTAGCTATTAAAATTTGTTCTTTACTTAAAATCATTATATGTTACAATAATTTACAGTTACATTTTGATTTTTTTACGTTATATGAATAAATGTTATACGAAACACCTAACCAAAATATCACAATTATAATTACGTGTCGCGATAAAATCATGTTGCTATGCACGAGTGCTCGTCTAGTTTTATTAAAGGATGGGTGAAATTATGTTTTAACTATATCAAATAAAATCTCGTTGATATGCACAACTGTAACTCGTCGGCCACATTTCTAGAAAACTCTCACTGGGCACATTTCCTTACACTAACCAAACCATCTACAATCAGCGCCACGACCTTGCCCTAAACACCATAACTCACATCACCAATCTATGTGTGTAGATGTATGTGTCGACTCAGTGTTTTTGCGTATAACTTTGTTTGTGTATGTGTAATTGATAAAGTCGTTTTGTAGTACGTAATTATTCCGAATAAATACCGGTGAAAGTATTTCCCGGGTCGTTTTCCCAGCGAAGGTGAAATGGAATCGTGAATAACCGGATCGAGAAATCGTGTCGTGAAAAGCGGAAAATGGAAAAATATGATTTTGGATTTCAAGTTATGCTAAGAAATAATAAAATATGAAGAATTTACAATCTAGGTATGTACGAACGTTAAAAACGTGAAAACGGGAATTCAAACGCGAAAATAACGTAACGTACGAAATAAAACGCGACTTATATACAAGAAATGATCCTACGAACGTGAAATAAGTTTCTAAAAATCTTAAATGATAAAAGAAAATTTCTAGAAAAAGAAAAATATTTTTTAGACTTTTTATTTATTTTCTAGAATTTATTTTCTATTTATTGAATTAAAAAGTAATTAAAAATAAAAGAAAATATGAAAAATAAATGGAAAAATTATGAAAACTACTTTAGAGAATCTAGAATATTATAAAAGAATTTTAAAAACTATTTTTGTATTTTTCAGGGCTTTTTTCTATTTTTTATTGATTTTTGGAATTTAAAATTGATTTAAAAATGATTTTTAACTAAAAGAAATTAAGAAAAATAGCAAATGACCTCAGAAAATTATGAAAAATTACCAGAAATTCTAAAATATTATAGAGAGCTTGCAGAAAAATTTTGGATTAAAACAAATAAGCAGAAGTGCTTAAACAGCCAAAATCAGCTTATGGCAAGTGCTTATTAATAAGCACTTGCCACAAAACTTTACCAAACTTACACCACTACTGTCTTATACTACTATAAGCTCTAATAAGCAAAGAAATGAACATCTATTAGCACAGAACCCAAAGAAGCAAGCTTAAAGCACTCTATAAAAAGCAAAATAAGCTAAGTCCTATGTATGATAAGCTATAAGATAAGCAGACTATGCATTATACTACTACTACCCCTACTAGACTCAGAAAGGCCAAAATATTACAATAACAAGCTTAAGAGAGCAAATGCAGCCCAAGATCCAAAAACAGAAATCAAGCTATATTATCAATAAGCAAGGACTAATAAGCTACTCAAATAAGCTGAATAGAAGAAACTAAATGGAGCTATTTAAAGACTACCATGTAGAGATGAAATAAGATCAATAATCTAAGGCTAAAGCTATAAACTACTAACTTAAAAGAGGCCATGAACATGAGGCCTCAACTGTGGTGCAGGGCACATAAGTCCCCACACAGGCAACTTTAAGGCACATTCCACTTAAGCAAATAAGACCTGAGCTCAAATTATATGATAGATATTGGTTGACTAGCTAATAGAGAATGCAAATCAACAAGCTTTATCTGATTCTAACAACTAATGAACCCTACATGATCTCTCAAAAACCCATACTGACAGCTCAGTTACTACTAGTTTTTGACTATTTAAATGCACAAGAACTTTGACTAAATCCAATTTCAGATCATCATAACTAACCACAGGTTTAATATTAAGCTAATATTAAGCTACATTAAGCTAGGTTACCTTATTATGCAACTACCCTAACAATCATACTAACTGTTTCACCAATTAACTAACAGTTAAGATCTTTGAAAACTAATTTTGACTTTTTTATAAACTACTAGTTATTATTATGACTATTCTAACCTATTAGTGTCTATAGTGGACTGTATGAACCAGTAATACCTACCAAAAACAACAAGTACTGAGCATAAACCATTAATCCAAACACCCCCTTATCAGTTAATGTAAACTATAAATCTTATTTTTAGCTATTAACCTACCAATATTAAGCACAAATTACACTAAACAAGTTGAATAACAACTAATAAAGCTACTAGACTATGAATTACACAGCTAGAAACACAAATAAGCAAATACCCTAGATTATTGCTACTATTGACTGTCTACAAAATGGAAATGAGATGAACTTACAATAAAGCTTCCCCCTCAGCTCAAAATAGAGGGGGATTCACTGTGCTAGCCTATCTTTATGATAGGCTGAATTCAATGGGTCAGTTTCAGCTTATCCACCAACACCTCAGCATCAATTATGAACCAAAATCTCTTACTTGACTGATTAATGATCAAAGACTCAAAAGGATCTCACTATAAGCTATTTAAGCTTAAATAAGATGCATAACAGAAAATAAGCTCTTACTGTGAGCTTCTACTAACAACTAACATTGTATTTTTGTATTTTTTTTATATTTTTATGGATTTTTTATTTTTATTTTTATTTTTATGAAAATAATTGTAAAGACTTAAGCAAGAGTAATGAAAGGAATTAACTTTAGCTAAATGAGACAGAAAATAAGCTAATAGAAACACATTAAACTGAAGATGAAGAAACAAAAGAAGCTGAGACTTAGATTATTATGAACTAGAAAATAAGCTGAATAGAAAACAGGTTTAAGCAATAAGCTAAAAAGAAAGACTTTTATTAAAAGCAAAGATTACAAATACTAATCTAAATTACAGATGATTCCTACACTATACTACTCCTACTCCTATTATCTAACCACCCAAAACGTTGGAGGAGAGGATCTATATATAGCATCTGTGGTGAGGAGCCTTCAGAAGGTCCTAGAAACAGCATCTATTCACGAATATACTCCCTAGATCCTTTGTGACATCCATAGACCAATCACTGCCTTCAAATCCTTGTGGTGAGGTGTTCGGTCCAATAAGCAGCTCAAACGTGGCATTCCTTGTCAGGGTGTGTCAGGGTTTGACTATTATACCCTTAATTGGGGTTAATTTGGTGAATTGGAGGCTAGGGTTCATTGTTACTGTTCATGGAATAGTGTCTTTCTGGGTAAAAGTAAGAATTGGGGCGCGGGTGTTAATTTAATATAGTAATTTGATTGGTACGGGCCGGGTCAGGGTTTAAGGATGTTGGGCCATGGTTGTAATATGGTGGGCTGGGGTGAAAAGTTGAGTGGGCTGGGAGTAGATTTACTTAGGCAGATTTTGTATAAAAAGTTACAAGGGCCAATTTTGTAAAATCTGAAACTTCAAGGACCAATACTGCCTTTTTATGAAACAATAATCCAGGGACCATTCTTGCCATATAATAATCTTTCAAGGTTGACTTGACCAATAGAGCTTGAATAATGATCCGGTCTTGAGAACTGCTTCCCGGCACCGGCTTTTGAACCATTCATACTCTCGTGCCCGTTTTTCCGGGTTTTTGCTTGATTTTCCGTAATATCCGTACCTGCACATCACAAATATAAAAACACGTGTTTTCTTGGCATTTGTTAGCTCAAATAGTCATTTTTGGGTCGATATTTGGTAATAAAAAGGTGTGTAATTAATACACACCAAAATCCCCCCGACTAAAGTATTGTCGTGTCCTCACGCAATGTGATCAATTCACGCTCTCGGGATAAATAATTTCAAAACTCTTTTTACTAACTTTGAAAAGTAGCAAGGCGGTTCGAAAGAAGAAGTAAAATCATTTATTCCCGAAAAACGCTCCGTTTTTCCAAAAACTTCCTTTATTCCTTTATTCCACTTATACTTACTATTTTTGGACTTTTCCATATTTCACACTTGTGACGGTTTGTTGAACTTTCATTATTTTTGCAATAATTATTAGGGTCGACAAGTAGAAACACTTCTATTTAAGAAGTGACCGTACAGATAAAAATCGTCATCCTTGATTTTTCACAAGTCCCCAAACTAAGCGTAAAAACGAGATCACAGCTTATCTACAAATTAGATGCTAACACTACTCATAACAGTTACTAGTGGATACTCCTTACTCCCATATCCTAGGTTTTTGTATCTCATTATTTTATTTTTGTTGAGAAATGAACTGCTTCATATTTTCTCGTTTCAATATTTTTCTTATCCGATAGTGACACCTAAGTTTAAACGATAAGTAGTTATTCATTTTCTCTTAAGAACCACTGCAATAGAAATTCGGTCCACATCAAGGAATTTGGGGTACATACATATAGAAGATATAAGTTGTGGAGTACAATCACGTGCACCTCATGTGACTGATTACTAATCACGTATCACATGCACCTCACGCGCCAACAACTTATTGATACATAAGCTCTTATTCATCATAACTTTCAACTTTCAATTTTTTCATTTTTCTCATTTTTCACTTTTTTTCATACTTTTCACTTTTTTTCTTTCTTTCTTGACTTTTTTCTCATACATCAATGGAAGCTTAACGGGTAGCTCCAAAACCACATAGATAATCAACTTTTGACTTTTGATTTTTTCACTTTTTGCTCTTATTTTTGATGTTCCTTGATATGTACCCAACTTCTAAAGCAAAAATTCTCTTAAGAAAACAAAGAACTAAATATTATTCAAACCGAAATACCACTAATTAACCTAGAACATCTATTTATATATGGGTGACGTATCTGATGGGAGTAAAAAGCCACAAGTACCTCTCATGAGCTCTAAAGAGAACCACTACTCCACGTTTAGCATCTAACTTCTAAATAAACTCTATTATCTCTCGTTTTCTGCGAATTTAAAACCTCAAATAATGAGATTAGCAGATGCTTAGCCGATAATCAGCCACGCATATATAAAGTCAAATACGGGAACTTTGCAAACTCTTAAAAAGAATTCGCGTTTAATAGCTCCTAATGTAAAAGACTAGCGGAAGCTTTTCAAGTCGTGCATGTATAAAGTCAAGTACGGGAGCCGACGAAAGAGTAGCTCCTAGTGTACAAGACTAGCACAAACTATTATGATTACCATTGGTTAAGGGAACAAGCTAGGGCTCAACACGCCCGGTCAAGTCAAAATATTTATTCCTACTCTCGCCAGCAAGAAAGTCAACAAGGTGTCAAAACACTTATTCAAACTTTATTATATTTTTGCACAACTTTTTCGACTTTTTCTCATTTTTTTTTTTTTTTTTTCATTACTTTTTCATTCATTTTCCTCAAAATTTTTGAAAATTTTCAATTTTTTTTTTTTTTTTTAATTTTGGTGGAAAAACGGAGTTGCAAGAGTACACGACTTGTGAAACATGCAAGGTCAAAATCGAATCGAAGATTCACCCTCCCCCCGACTAGAACGAAACATTGTCCTCAATGTTTGATGGGTTAAGGCAATCCTAACAAAATTCTAGGGCCGTTTATTAATTATGCCAAAGAAAACGTTAGTCGATAAGATTCACGGATATAGGATTTCCAAGTAGCACCGATGAATGAGACTCCAAGTGAAGAGATAACGAGCACGAGAGTCATCATAAATCATGGACAATCCTGAACAAACATCACAAACAACCACGGAACACAAGAGTAGAAGAGGCACCCCCTCCTCACATTAGGTGTTAGAAAATAGAAATATAAGAAGATGAAAGGATAAGCATGGGTTGCCACCCACGAAGCGCTTGTTTTTGTTAACCGAGTCACATTAGCTTGACTCGATCCCCGAATTACTTCGTCCTTGGGGAGAGCAGAGAAAACGGCCACTTGGCAAAAGCGATGCCCGGATCAAAGACGGTATCCTCACTCCCGGTGGAGTGAAGGATAAGAGAAATCACATCAAATGTGAAGAATGGTAGAAAGATTTTTATAAGAATTAAAATCCATTCTTCACCGTTTAAAACAAATTTATCATCAACGCCCTTAGCAACAAATACCTCGGGAGGGAGGGTCGGGATTAAATCACCAATAAGAAAATTCTCATGATTGAGAACATCTCCCCCTGGGTCTGGATCTTCTTTAAAACAAAAAGGATCATTCTCCGGTGGAGAAATAATATGAGCAAGTTCATCGGAGAACTTCTCGTGAGGGGAATCAAGAATATCATTTAAGTCCTGAACCTCGGGTTCCATGTCGGACTCATCACAAAGAAGATCGAAGAGCGGATTATTTGAAATTTGATTAAAATCCGATTCAAAATCAAACATCGGATTCGTGAAGGTCTTATCGAATACTTCGGGAACCCTCGGCACGAGATCATCATCGTCCTCATCAATAACGTCATCACTCCCTTCCACCGGTGTGAAAGAAGGATGGAAAGAAGAATCACCGTTAGAATTTTCCCCGGACTCACTTTGGATTGGAACGAGGCTCTCAACACTTGACGTATTGAATTCGTCAAATTCCGTTGCCGGAATAGTGTCAAGAGGCTCGTCCCCCATTATTAGAGAGTCCACGGGCTCCACGGGAGAAGAGATAGAATCATTATGAGGATTTATATTGATCGTGATCGTGGAACTATCATCGTATAAACAACACTCGCAGAATTGTAGTTTTCTTTCTTCGACACGAGGTACTTCCATCGATCTTTCATAAGGCTCATCTTCAACACTCTTAACGGTTTGCTCTTGTTCTCTTCTACGAATTTCTTCTTCAAAAAGGTTTAATGTAGTTTGACACAGCTCGTTAAAGTCATTTTGAGCAGTCATCATTTTATTGAACTCACTCTGCACCGTTAAAATAATATCGTATTGTTGTTGTGACGGATTAGGTGAATTTTGAAACGATTCATTTTCGAAATTTTGATAACACGGATCTTGCTCATAAGAGTTTTGATAAAGAGGATTAAAATCATTTTGAGGATAACAATCAAAGCTCGGCTTGTAAGCGTAAGACGTTTGAGCATTCGACGTATAGCACATACAATAGGTGTATCCACATCCATCACAAAAACATCCTCCACACGGCCTTCCTTCTTCGGACGGGTTTCCACAATTATAGCAAGAAAACGACGGTGGTGGTGGTGTATAGAAATCGGGAATATTAGACGAATTGTTGAAAGAATTTTGATCATATGAATGAGAATTACAATTCAAACAAACGCCATCTCGAATATTATCTCCACATTCGTTGCACGTACACCACACACACAACCCTCCGAAGAACGGTTCTTCACAATAAGAACAAAACGTATCCATGAGAATTAAACGTAAGAGGGATTGAGAATAAGAATCAAATATGAGAGGATAAGAAGATTATTTATGTTTTTGATTTTAAAATTTTTTATATTTTTATAGAAAGTATATACAAGATAGAAGAAAAACTTAACGCAACACGATTTTTCAACACGACTATTCAAAACTCACGTCCACCCTCCCCGGCAGCGGCGCCATTTTGATAAAGTCGTTTTGTAGTACGTAATTATTCCGAATAAATACCGGTGAAAGTATTTCCCGGGTCGTTTTCCCAGCGAAGGTGAAATGGAATCGTGAATAACCGGATCGAGAAATCGTGTCGTGAAAAGCGGGAAAATGGAAAAATATGATTTTGGATTTCAAGTTATGCTAAGAAATAATAAAATATGAAGAATTTACAATCTAGGTATGTACGAACGTTAAAAACGTGAAAACGGGAATTCAAACGCGAAAATAACGTAACGTACGAAATAAAACGCGACTTATATACAAGAAATGATCCTACGAACGTGAAATAAGTTTCTAAAAATCTTAAATGATAAAAGAAAATTTCTAGAAAAAGAAAAATATTTTTTAGACTTTTTATTTATTTTCTAGAATTTATTTTCTATTTATTGAATTAAAAAGTAATTAAAAATAAAAGAAAATATGAAAAATAAATGGAAAAACTATGAAAACTACTTTAGAGAATCTAGAATATTATAAAAGAATTTTAAAAACTATTTTTGTATTTTTCAGGGCTTTTTTCTATTTTTTATTGATTTTTGGAATTTAAAATTGATTTAAAAATGATTTTTAACTAAAAGAAATTAAGAAAAATAGCAAATGACCTCAGAAAATTATGAAAAATTACCAGAAATTCTAAAATATTATAGAGAGCTTGCAGAAAAATTTTGGATTAAAACAAATAAGCAGAAGTGCTTAAACAGCCAAAATCAGCTTATGGCAAGTGCTTATTAATAAGCACTTGCCACAAAACTTTACCAAACTTACACCACTACTGTCTTATACTACTATAAGCTCTAATAAGCAAAGAAATGAACATCTATTAGCACAGAACCCAAAGAAGCAAGCTTAAAGCACTCTATAAAAAGCAAAATAAGCTAAGTCCTATGTATGATAAGCTATAAGATAAGCAGACTATGCATTATACTACTACTACCCCTACTAGACTCAGAAAGGCCAAAATATTACAATAACAAGCTTAAGAGAGCAAATGCAGCCCAAGATCCAAAAACAGAAATCAAGCTATATTATCAATAAGCAAGGACTAATAAGCTACTCAAATAAGCTGAATAGAAGAAACTAAATGGAGCTATTTAAAGACTACCATGTAGAGATGAAATAAGATCAATAATCTAAGGCTAAAGCTATAAACTACTAACTTAAAAGAGGCCATGAACATGAGGCCTCAACTGTGGTGCAGGGCACATAAGTCCCCACACAGGCAACTTTAAGGCACATTCCACTTAAGCAAATAAGACCTGAGCTCAAATTATATGATATATATTGGTTGACTAGCTAATAGAGAATGCAAATCAACAAGCTTTATCTGATTCTAACAACTAATGAACCCTACATGATCTCTCAAAAACCCATACTGACAGCTCAGTTACTACTAGTTTTTGACTATTTAAATGCACAAGAACTTTGACTAAATCCAATTTCAGATCATCATAACTAACCACAGGTTTAATATTAAGCTAATATTAAGCTACATTAAGCTAGGTTACCTTATTATGCAACTACCCTAACAATCATACTAACTGTTTCACCAATTAACTAACAGTTAAGATCTTTGAAAACTAATTTTGACTTTTTTATAAACTACTAGTTATTATTATGACTATTCTAACCTATTAGTGTCTATAGTGGACTGTATGAACCAGTAATACCTACCAAAAACAACAAGTACTGAGCATAAACCATTAATCCAAACACCCCCTTATCAGTTAATGTAAACTATAAATCTTATTTTTAGCTATTAACCTACCAATATTAAGCACAAATTACACTAAACAAGTTGAATAACAACTAATAAAGCTACTAGACTATGAATTACACAGCTAGAAACACAAATAAGCAAATACCCTAGATTATTGCTACTATTGACTGTCTACAAAATGGAAATGAGATGAACTTACAATAAAGCTTCCCCCTCAGCTCAAAATAGAGGGGGATTCACTGTGCTAGCCTATCTTTATGATAGGCTGAATTCAATGGGTCAGTTTCAGCTTATCCACCAACACCTCAGCATCAATTATGAACCAAAATCTCTTACTTGACTGATTAATGATCAAAGACTCAAAAGGATCTCACTATAAGCTATTTAAGCTTAAATAAGATGCATAACAGAAAATAAGCTCTTACTGTGAGCTTCTACTAACAACTAACATTGTATTTTTGTATTTTTTTTATATTTTTCTGGATTTTTTATTTTTATTTTTATTTTTATGAAAATAATTGTAAAGACTTAAGCAAGAGTAATGAAAGGAATTAACTTTAGCTAAATGAGACAGAAAATAAGCTAATAGAAACACATTAAACTGAAGATGAAGAAACAAAAGAAGCTGAGACTTAGATTATTATGAACTAGAAAATAAGCTGAATAGAAAACAGGTTTAAGCAATAAGCTAAAAAGAAAGACTTTTATTAAAAGCAAAGATTACAAATACTAATCTAAATTACAGATGATTCCTACACTATACTACTCCTACTCCTATTATCTAACCACCCAAAACGTTGGAGGAGAGGATCTATATATAGCATCTGTGGTGAGGAGCCTTCAGAAGGTCCTAGAAACAGCATCTATTCACGAATATACTCCCTAGATCCTTTGTGACATCCATAGACCAATCACTGCCTTCAAATCCTTGTGGTGAGGTGTTCGGTCCAATAAGCAGCTCAAACGTGGCATTCCTTGTCAGGGTGTGTCAGGGTTTGACTATTATACCCTTAATTGGGGTTAATTTGGTGAATTGGAGGCTAGGGTTCATTGTTACTGTTCATGGAATAGTGTCTTTCTGGGTAAAAGTAAGAATTGGGGCGCGGGTGTTAATTTAATATAGTAATTTGATTGGTACGGGCCGGGTCAGGGTTTAAGGATGTTGGGCCATGGTTGTAATATGGTGGGCTGGGGTGAAAAGTTGAGTGGGCTGGGAGTAGATTTACTTAGGCAGATTTTGTATAAAAAGTTACAAGGGCCAATTTTGTAAAATCTGAAACTTCAAGGACCAATACTGCCTTTTTATGAAACAATAATCCAGGGACCATTCTTGCCATATAATAATCTTTCAAGGTTGACTTGACCAATAGAGCTTGAATAATGATCCGGTCTTGAGAACTGCTTCCCGGCACCGGCTTTTGAACCATTCATACTCTCGTGCCCGTTTTTCCGGGTTTTTGCTTGATTTTCCGTAATATCCGTACCTGCACATCACAAATATAAAAACACGTGTTTTCTTGGCATTTGTTAGCTCAAATAGTCATTTTTGGGTCGATATTTGGTAATAAAAAGGTGTGTAATTAATACACACCAGTAATTATGACAACTATGTGTATAGATATGTGTGTGTGTGTGTGTGTTTTACGGATGTGTGTGCATGTATACATCCATAAGTATGTTTATCTTTATGTGTGGTGATTGCTTTTACCGGAGATGGTGGTGGTAATGGGTGGTCGGACAGTTGGTCATGGTGTTGTCATGTTGAAGCACACAACTAAATGGTTTTGTCATGTTGAAACACACAACTAATAGTCGGTGGTTGGTTGTGGTGCCGGAGATGATAGCGGTGGTTGTGGTGTTGTCATATTGAGTACGCTACTAATTCTGTAAATGAAATCATTTATTGATCTTTGGATTTCTATTTAGTATTAACCAGGTTTTTTGGGTGAAGGCCTTCCACCCGGTAAAATATATTACCAAAAAAAACAGTTAAATACAATGGAATGTAGTTGAAGTACCACATTAACCTCAAACAACCACTTGAAGAACCACTAAATCATTCATGACAGGCCATAAATGATCAACTAGCTACACACAACTAGAAACCAAAACAAAAACAAGCATAAACTAAGACACGTCAACCTTTATGCTAAACAAAAGAAAAGCAACCTATACAAGTCTAATGTCATGGATGATAACAGCCTTTAATTGGGCCACAGATAGACCACAATTATCAAAGTAATCGTCTTCATAATTTGTAGTCACATGTACAATCTTTCCATTGCTCCAAAAGACTCCTCACGCTCCCTCCAATACCAAAATAATTAGTCTTGTTACGATCTTCCAGAACTTCATCAACGTGGCAATTAGAAACAACCACATTATCCACCTTAGAGAATGGGCCATCCACCTTAGTTGAAGAAGTACAAGTAGAGGAAGAAGTACTAGGCTTAGTAGGTGATGCGTAGGGATTGCACCAGGCTTTACCTCTCGAGGGATCTCGAGAAGCTTACAACCCCCACCAGGTAGTGTACCTGATCGATGTAGTATAGTATAATGACAAGTACCAGGGGATTGATCGTTCAGCTAGGAATAGTGTCGCGAGGATTAGAAAACCTAAAGACTAGGTCTAGAGATGAGGGATGATTCTTTTTGTATTTTTATATTTTTATAAAAGCAAATAAAAATCTCGGGTTTGAAGGAGTTGGGCGGAATTAGTTGCTAGTCAACTAACCCAATAACTAAAAATGCAATCAGAATAAAATACTAGAAATGAAAATAAACTAAATTATACTAAAGGTGTGAGCAATATATGAGAGAATTGTGTTTACTTAGATTTCACTACTCCCTAGATATCTTTTACAAGTTAATTACTTGTTACAGTTGCGTGGATGACGGATTGTATTCCTTAATACCATTCATGGGGTGGCGTACTTACTTCCCCAATCCTATAAGCGCCTACTTCACTCCTATGTCGAGCCGGCTAAGAAGCTCCTAACATGGGATCACTAGAATTTGCTCATGCATTAAATACAACCAATAAAACCTAGTACACATCGGTTCATGTTTCTTAAGACGTTCAAGCATGTTACACAATGGAGATCTGCCAGTTTTCTTAAGCCTAACATTGAAATCATTCATCCATTACAACTATAAACAAGCAATCAACCTATAATTAACATCTAGGTTTCATTACATCTAAGCAAACACATGATAGATCTAGCCTAGCATGTTGAAATCAAGACAAACATAAGATATATTCAAACAACACATAGACATATTGAATGAATTAAGAGAAAACTTATCTCAATTGAACATGAAAGGATTCAAGGGGTGAAAACCCTTGAAAATACTGTAAAATACGACCTAGGGTTTACAAAGTTCGACCCTAGTATTCTCCACACAAGTTCTTCTCTAATGAATGAAAAATAGAAAACTATATATAAATTCTGAAAGGTGACGGCGTCAAGAACAAATTTCTGACGCCGTCATCTCGCCGCCAAATAATTTATTGGACTGCCTAGATCTGGATTTGACGCCGTCATGTGTATTTCAATTGCAGGCCGTCACAAAATTTACTCTTGACGCCATTCTCTTGACGCCTTCAGGTTTTCTCTAGGCCGTCATGGATTTTACCCCTGACGCCGTCACATTTTTCCTCTTGACGCCGTCAGGTACTGTTCTCAGCATGGAAAATTAAGTCTTTGTCGTTTTTTTCACTTTTATGCTCCAAAAACGTCCAAAATGCTTCCTTTTCCAGAATTCACTCCCAAAGTACCTAAAATCACAAAAGGAACGATTTAGGGCAATATTTGATCAAATAAATTCAATTCCGGGCTTAAATGACCCCCTAAAAATGATTCATTTTTCGCCTCATCATATACCCTTACACTTGAGATTTGCTTGTCCTCAAGCAAATGCACTTTTATTCTAATCAAAATACAAGTTAGGGGTCATTTAACACTAATATAAAAGTAATTACAACAAATAATCGTTCCACAAAAGACCAAAGACAAGCACGGAGGTCATATACTAGCACCTCATAAATAGTGTTTAGATACTCACATCTTTCGGGTGTAATAAAGTAATATCACAATATGGAAATGGAAAACATCTCTCACTATCTGTCATAGCAAAATAGATTACCATAGGCTTGGGAAAGGATCAAACCTCCACCACATGGCGTAAGCACCTAGGAAAAACTATCAAAGAGGTCTTTCAAAGGGTTGTAACGTTAGGTGTAGGGATATGGAATACACGGTTTTGTTGGATATATGCAGTCTTTACTGGTAGCGAGTTAACAATCTTGGTTAATTACATGTACAATATGGTGTTGCTATGCTAAGACTATACTCGACTTAAGCTAATAAATCAAAAATAACAAAAGCATAAAATGAACATAGAATGAAAAGGGATGGTAGTCCGTATGTTTTTCTCTTTTCTTTTTCCATTTTTTTTTTCTTTTTCTTAATTTTTTCAATTTATTTTTTATTTTTTTATTTTTGTGTACACTCTTACCCTACCATCCAAAATAATACATCGTAGGGAATGAACATTCCGTTTACACTTGAATTTTTACATACTTTACAATAAACTAATCTAATGACTCGAATCAAGAAAATCAAAACACTTGGAGTACTTTTAAGATTAACGCACATACGGGGGTAATAATATTATGTTCTTCCCCATTACTCCATAAAATAAGTACTTTACCCATGAGTCCCAATCATCCCAAAACAATATGTACAAGGATATGACTCGACTTAGCAACCATGTAATCAATTAGATAATTAACTTAGGGTTTAACAAATAACAATAATGCACTAAAGATGAGTGCATACACGGAAGGCTAAGGCGATTTGGTTGTACATTTAAGTGGGGTGTAACTAATTCTTCCTTTAAGTAAGATGCTTAAAGTTAGAAACGAAAAGATAGGCTCGGAGGGGTGTACTAGGGGTTTCGTGTACTAAAAATGAGTACAACGCTAAGGTGTGGGAAAAATTAATTGACTTAACTAGCCAAGTAATATGACTTAAATGGTCAAGTAATTATGATACGGGTCTAACACAAGGGTGATTCCTAATGCCTCTTATCATGTAGTAAATCCTACTACACGAATGTAGTCTCACTAGCGGTCTCGGGATGCATCACTAACGCAAGTTCTAGAATCTAAATGCTACCGGTACACTCATAAGCACTAATAGTAAATACTTTTCCTATCAAATCTAAAGGCGAACCTTTCATATTTGAGTGGAAATTTTTTTTAAGTGGTACGGTTTTGTGCTAGTCATATAATCTCCTATCCATGAGACGCTTGCTATGGCTAAAGTTTCACTCCTAAATGTTGTAAAAAAATTTAAATTTGGCACTAAAATTGCACTAACAAGTATTTCTCATAGTTTTATTACACATCTACTATCAAACAAACAAACTTAAGCGAAAGTGTATTTGTAAGGTATCATCATTTTACCCTCCCCTTACACTTAGGATGAACATTGTCCCCAATGTTCAAGTAAAGAATGTAAAAGTGAAATAAGTAAAAAGATTGAAATCAAATACTCCCCTGATTCGCTCGGTATGGATAATAAGGTGGCCAGGTTAGATCTTCCTCCAAGAAAATGAACAATCAAAGCTTCCCTTCCAGGATATAAATCATCTTCTTGTCATACATAACCTGTAAAACCTGAGAAAACAGACAAGGCAACCTCGCGTAAAATCGGCGGCAATCTATATATGATAACAAATCCTAGAAAACAAAATAAGATATAATGCTTGTTGAATGATGTTTGCAGATTTCATGGAGATTATAAAACTAATGATTCAACAAAAACTTTAAGACTCCGTTAGAAAAACAAAACTGGTAAAATTTCCAGAATTTTACACGTGACGCCGTCAGGAATTTCTTCCTGACGCCGTTAGAAGTGACCTTCAGAAATTCTTATGTTAAGTTTCCGGAAAATTTCTGGAAAAACTTCGTCCTACTTCCTGGAAAATCCTGCAAAACATCATTATGACTCGATACAAGCATTTGACTCTAACAAATACGAATATACATGTTCACTTAATATTGTGGAGAATCATGATCGGTTTTGTTTCTTAAAAACATATTTGGGGTTTCCCCTTACACTTATCTTTTGCGAAATACCTTTGGATGAAGTTAAGACTAGGCCAAACAACAAAATAAAGTATTTTCACTATTTTAGATTTGAAACATGATTTACCAACAATAAAAATAAAGCATGCATACGGAAACAAATAACAAACAAACAAAAATAAAAATCACACAAAACATAGGTTGCCTCCCAAGAAGCGCTTTTCTTTATTTACGAGTCTTGTAGCTAGACTCAAGGTCATGGGTTACGTTTTCCTTTCCCACTTTTGTGCCGACTCAAAACATCTAACCCAATTCTCATCACGCTTGTATTCAGGGCCTAGATCCATGCAACCTGAATAGTATGTTCACCTCCTCTCATAATATGCATCATCATCAATTTCATCTTCCTTAACCTCATAAGGTCGAATCTCATCAATTTGTAGATTCTTGATCCCTTTTAATTCTTCTTTCATGTGAGGCATCATAAAAGTAATCTTCTCTATCCCCTCGGTAAACCGAACTATTCCCTTCTCGTGATCATAATACATCTTAGTCTTCTCAACAAAAGGTCGTCCTAGAACCATCTCTCCTAGGTGTGGATCTATAATGCCTCTAACATCTTCTAGGATTACAAAGTCGCATTGATAAGTGAAATTTCCTATAAAGATGTGTACCCCTTTAACTCTCCTGACGAAATTACATAGCCTATTAGAGTTGTAAGGGTCTTTTCTAGGGCTTAACCTTTCGTTCATTATCCAGTTGTAATAGAGTCTAGACATAATATTCACGGGTGCTTTTAAGTCAATGTATGTATGCTCTCTAGACATGTAACCAATCATGCAAGAAATTTTTATGTTCCTGAAGTTATGCCTCCTAATCCATGGTGTCTTTCTATATTTTAAGGGGCAGGGATGTTGTAAAAGGAACCTATCGTAACTCAATTCATCCGGGGTTGGAGCGAAGTCTGTAAACTCAATTTTCATTTGGAGAGGCTTAATGAATTCCTTGAACATGTTAACTTCTCTCTTCCTTATTTTATGCGCTATAACCCTTTTGCTAACTTCTAAACGGCGACTCTCTAAATCCATAAAGACCAAACTAGTACAAACAAAAACACGAAGAAATAAGATAGACTAAAGAGAACCTAAAAATAAAAATAAAATCTTACTAGAAAGGAATCTAGCAAGTAGACCTAATAAAAAGAGATTCTAACCTAGACAATAACTATTCCCCGGGCTGCGGCGCCAAAAACTTGATGCGTAGGGATTGCACCAGGCTTTACCTCTCGAGGGATCTCGAGAAGCTTACACCCCCCACCAGGCAGTGTACCTGATCGATGTAGTATAGTATAATGACAAGTACCGGGGGATTGATCGTTCAGCTAGGAATAGTGTCGCTAGGATTAGAAAACCTAAAGACTAGGTCTAGAGATGAGGGATGATTCTTTTTGTATTTTTATATTTTTATAAAAGCAAATAAAAATCTCGGGTTTGAAGGAGTTGGGCGGAATTAGTTGCTAGTCAACTAACCCAATAACTAAAAATGCAATCAGAATAAAATACTAGAAATGAAAATAAACTAAATTATACTAAAGGTGTGAGCAATATATGGGAGAATTGTGTTTACTTAGATTTCACTACTCCCTAGATATCTTTTACAGGTTAATTACTTGTTACAGTTGCGTGGATGACGGATTGTATTCCATAATACCATTCATGGGGTGGCGTACTTACTTCCCCAATCCTATAAGCGCCTACTTCGCTCCTATGTCGAGCCGGCTAAGAAGCTCCTAACATGGGATCACTAGAATTTGCTCGTGCATTAAATACAACCAATAAAACCTAGTACACATCGGTTCATGTTTCTTAAGACGTTCAAGCATGTTACACAATGGAGATCTGCCAGTTTTCTTAAGCCTAACATTGAAATCATTCATCCATTACAACTATAAACAAGCAATCAACCTATAATTAACATCTAGGTTTCATTAAATCTAAGCAAACACATGATAGATCTAGCCTAGCATGTTGAAATCAAGACAAGCATAAGATATATTCAAACAACACATAGACATATTGAATGAATTAAGAGAAGACTTATCTCAATTGAACATGAAAGGATTCAAGGGGTGAAAACCCTTGAAAATACTGTAAAATACGACCTAGGGTTTACAAAGTTCGACCCTAGTATTCTCCACACAAGTTCCTCTCTAATGAATGAAAAATAGAAAACTATATATAGATTCTGAAAGGTGACGGCGTCAAGAACAAATTTCTGACGCCGTCATCTCGTCGCCAAATAATTTATCGAACTGCCTAGATCTGGATTTGACGCCGTCATGTGTATTCCAATTGCAGGCCGTCACAAAATTTACTCTTGACGCCCTTCTCTTGACGCCTTCAGGTTTTCTCTGGGCCGTCATGGATTTTACCCTTGACGCCGTCACATTTTTCCTCTTGACGCTGTCAGGTACTGTTCTCAGTATGGAAAATTAAGTCTTTGCCGTTTTTTTCACTTTTATGCTCAAAAAACGTCCAAAATGCTTCCTTTTCCAGAATTCACTCCCAAAGTACCTAAAATCACAAAAGGAACGATTTAGGGCAATATTTGATCAAATAAATTCAATTACGGGCTTAAATGACCCCCTAAAAACGGTTCATTTTTCGCCTCATCAGTAGGCGTAGCCTGCTGCTTCCTTTTCAAATCACTCACAAGCTGATCTTGTGACCCCTAACCATTTGGTTGAAACACATCTACATCCTCCTCCCCCAACGAGTTCAAAACATCAAAATAATTAGAAGACATAGTGTTCATACTAGATTTAGCATTAGAAGAAGAAGTCTCCTTTTGAACCTTAGAATCCGAACGTTGATTGGTAGTTGTTGTCGATTTCGGTCTCCAAAAGTTAGGTTTCGGCTTATTAAGCTTAACACCTCAAATAGGCCGAGATTGATCAGCTACCTTCTTCTCTTTATCCTTACGATTTTTTACCTAAATAATTAACCAGGCTTAGATTTAAATACCCTCATAAATTTTAAACTTGATTTTTGAGAGTGAAACTTAATTTTGAAGGGTTGTTGTAGTGTTGTTGTTAAGAAAAAAGAAAGAGAAAAAGAAAAAACAAAGTGGTTTGACTTGGAGTATTATGATATTTAAGGTATGTATAAACGTATATGAATTTATTATAATTGATCGTAAGAGAAATAAAAGACGGGAAAAGAAATAAAATGATGATGATGATAATAATAATAATAATAATAATAATAATAATAATAATAATAATAATAATAATGGGAAAAACTAACGAAGGTTAAATAAAAGACTGTTATTGTTATTTATTTATTTATTTTTGGTAAATGGTTTTACCTGGTAAATATATTAACACCAAAAAATAACGTTAACGTACAAAGGAATATGATTATGTACCATATTAACCTAAACACTCTAACTAAGCGTGAAAACTACACCAACTAGGTTTGACATGCCAAACCTTCAACAACCTTATGTAATTCCTTCAACATAATATAAAACAAGAGAACCCCATATGCATGTATCCCTATACATGCACGTCCCAAACAACCCTATTAAGAACCAAACATACAATGACCAGTGACGAAATTTACACGCTATTAGTCATAATATACTTTGGAATTTGCCACTGGTCCAAGCAACGCACATCACTGGCAGAATTTTTGAAACACAAGGACATTAACTTGAGCCTAACCGTATATATTATAGCATCTCTTAACTGCTCCACCTACTTTTTCTTGAAAATGCGATTGCCAAATAAAATTACGTGACGCTGCAACAACAAGTCTAGCAATAACACTCTTAACTGATCTCTTGTGAGAAATAGGAGTTAAAGCAGCAACAATGACCTCCAAATGAGGACAAATATTATCCATAAACGCAAAACTCCTCATAAACGAACACACTTGCGAAGAATAAGCACAATTAAAAAATAGGTGTTCATGAGTGATAAGGATTTATTTGGTACCTTTTTAAGGGGTCATTTAAGCCTAAAATCGAGTAAATGTGATCAAATATTGCCTCAAATCATTTCTTTTTGTATTTTAGGTACTTGGGACAAGAATTGTGGAAAGTGACACTTTTTGGTAACACTTTGGAGGAACAAACCCTAAATGATTTTTAGAGTTCTTGTGAGACTTTTTCAGTCTTTTTCATCCATGTTTAATTGAAGATAAGTTACTTGTTTAATCATTCAATATGTCTGTGTTGTTTTATTACTTGTTTATCTTTTCTTCTTTCTAACATGCTAGCTTAAGTTTATTTGTGTTTGCTTAGATCTAACGAAACCTAGTTGTTGATTATTGATTTTTTGTCTATTGTTTAGTTGATTGTCTCGCGTTAGGCTAAGAAAATTGGCTGGCCTCTTATATGTAACTAGCTTGAACATCTTAGAAAACGTAACCGTAGAGTGCACTATTGGTTTTTCTCGTTGTATTTATTGCATGAATTGGGGTCGATGATCCTAGGAATTCTTAATAGACTAAAAGGTTTTTGGGGGAGATTAATATTCATAGAGTTGGAGACTTCGGCACCTCCCCACGACCGATATTATGGAATACAATGCTTCAACCAAACAAGGACGTGACAATTCAACGAATCAATAGAAGATAATTAGGGAGTAATTGAGTCTAAGTAAACATGTTTGTCTTACCATAAGAGTTACCAACAAATTTACTTTTTCTGGTCATTAGTTTAATTTTTATTTTAAAATTTAGTTTTTTGGTTAGTTGATTAACAACTACTTCCGCCCATTCCTTCAAAACCGAGATTTTAATTTGCTTTCTAAAAAATATAAAAAACACAAAAAGAATAATCCCTCATCTCTAGACTTATCTCGACATACACTTCAACCTAACGACACTATTCCCATAGAGAACGATCAATCACCTGGATTTACCTATACTACACTACAACGGTCAACTACATTGCCTGGAGGATTGCAAAACTTCTTGAGATTTCTTGAGAAGTAAAACCTTTTGCGAGGTCTTGTAAATCCCGCATCAATGAGAATCCGGTTGAGTTTCACACAAGGGACAATGAAGCATGTTTAAGTTAGTGTCATTACTAATGTCCCATTGCCTCGATAATCTTGTGTTTTAAGCTTCTTCAAAATGATAAGCAAAGTAGGAAAGCATGGCGAGGAATACATTGAGAGAACCACACCACGTGAAGCCACGAAACTACCTCATTTCTTGGCCGAAATGTATCCCATACCGTACTAACCGAGAATTCCTTTAAATTACCATTTGTATCCCGCCATAGCAGTTTGACTTCTTGGTTTGGTGTAAGAATAGGGGCGTGAATTTGTATCCAATCCGGCTGCCATTTCCACACCCCATCCTCAATAATATCCGCCACTTTATTCTTCATATTAAAACCCGCACGTGTAATTTGCCGAACTAATTTTAAAGCTCCAAGAGGATATTCATTGCACCATTTGTCAAACCACACAAAGGCCTTCTTACCATCCCCAAGCCGATACCACATATGGTCTCTAATTTTATCCCTAATATGGAGTAGTTTACGCCACCCCCAACTCATTCCCGCTTTGGTTGGCACATCTTCTACCCATAAGCTTGTATGAGTGAATCCAACGAACCCACAATGCTTCAAATGTGTGGTCATTAATGAAATATTAGGGACAGGTCATTGGAATTTTGACAAACCACAAGGACAATCCATGTAATTTAAATATTGAAACAAAATTAAAGATGGTAAAACCGTAAAAGCATTATTTATCTTTAAGGGTAAGGGCTGTTGCTAAACCCTTGTTTTAAAATATAAAAGGGTTTAGTATTGTGAAGGTAAAAGAGATAGTAAAAAGAAAGAGATGATGCTGCTTCCGGTGATCGACCTTTCGTTATCCTCAGACCGAATCTCCACCGCTCATTCTATTCGTCAGGTCAGGTCCCTTCTTTTATTCTTTCATTCTTTTAGTTAATTGATTATTGGCTTCAATGCTACTGCTGTTACTGTCCGGGGTTTTATGTTGGAAATTTACAAAAAATGTTTGTGTTCTTGAGTATCACTTAAGGAGGAAAATGACGAGTGATTTTGTTGATTTTGAAGTAAATTGTTTCCTCTTAAAGTTGGGGTTTGGGCTTAAAATGTTTACTTGTAATTTCTTTGCTTTTCGATACTTCAAAAACTTCACCCATCATGTCACTCAATCTCCCTGACTACTCAAACAACGGCGTTGTAGAAATCAAGTAGCTGAGATGAGTTGAATGAGCTATAGTACACTCTAAGCGATCTCATCAGGGAGCTGATTAGTTGAGTGAATTATAGTCTTCAGTAAGTAGGTTAGTCTCATCAGACGGTTCAACCCTTCGGTGAGAAAGCTCATTAGTGATTATACTCAAGGAGCAAACACACTAGCAAGTATATATGCTAATGAGTTTGTGACTTACTAGAACTAATTTACTACTAACTTGTAAAGGTCTTTGACCTATTTAAGGGCAACTTTAACCGCGGTTAAATTATCATAGTCAATCAATTCACCTTGCAACCACTGTTGCTATAATAGAGCAACATTATGAGGCGATTAATGGGCCGATTAACTCTGATAATTTCAACTCAAGTACTCTCTATATAAGAGAAACATCATGCATGAGATACACACTAAAACCTAAATACTCATAAGCGGAAGGGTTCTTGTATTTGTGCCTAAATCAAGAACATAACTATTTGAATTATCCCAAAGTGATATTTGTGTAACCCAGGCAAATAGGGTCGAATAGTTTCTTGTGGAAAGTGATTACATGATTCATTGAGATAGCATAGGTCTTACTTGTTGGGTGGATTCTTTCTTTTAACTAATAGTGTGTGTAATGTAATGTTGTTTTGTTAGGCCTGCACTGATTATGGATTCTTTTACCTGATAAACCATGGTGTTGATGAACAACTGTTACAAAATGTGTTTGAACAAAGCAGACTGTTTTTTTCACTTCCACATGAAGACAAGATGAAATGCAGTCGCAACGGATGTGACTTTGGTTTTTCTCCGCTTTACGCCGAGAACCTCGACTCCTCTTCAAAAACTAAAAGTGGTATAGCATACATTTCATTTACTAATTTCTTACAAAATAATATGATGATGTAAAGGGGATTGATTATATATATAAACAGGGGATTCGAAAGAAACTTTCCATATCGGTCCTTTACAAAATCAACTTAACCAATGGCCTTCCCAAGGTACTTATTCTACTACTTTATCTCCAACTTTATTTATTTATTATTATTTTTTTTTTGGGGTGGGGGATTGTTTATGAAATTCTAATTGCAGATTTGTTACCTTCCTGGAGATCTGTCATGGAGAATTACTACACTTCACTTTTGTAAGTTTTGCTGCTTTTCTTATATTCATCTTTTATTTACTAATTCTAACGATATATGGGGTCATTAATACAGGTCTACCGGGAAGAAATTGAGCTCTCTCATTGCACTGGCTTTGAATCTAGATGATCACTTCTTTCACAGCATCGGTGCGTTGGATAAACCATATGCTTTTCTACGACTTTTGCACTATCCAAGTTCATTACTTTCACTACAAGAAATAGGAGAACAGGCGACGAAGACGATCCCGTCGACACAATGTCGACGGCATAACGCACAAAACGACAAAAAACACGCTTGACCGAGCCAAGCTGCGTTGAATTTTTTGGTTTCATACGATCCCGTCGACATGTCAACGGCAATATAATGGTCAAACTATTCAACCTCAATAATTGCCAAAACTTGGGCGCGAAATTATCCCGCTAATACGCTCCCGTCGACATGTCGACGGGATAATATAAATCATGAATCAAAGAGTAATTAACGTATGACTAACGTTAATTACTGTGTTTGGTTTCAATTTCCCGTCGACATGTCGACGGGATAATTGTAACTACTTAATTATCATAAAATATTGGCCAATAGAATGGCGGGATTTTTTCCCGCCTGTTTTTCCCGGCGACATGTCCACGGGATTATCTACCCTTTTTTTTTACTTATATATATATATATATATATATATATATATATATATATATATATATATATATATATATATATATATATATATATATATATATATATATATATTCTCATAAAATCGTGTATAACCATAGCATCTCGGCTCGTTTGTTTAACATCTCGCGTATAACCATATCATCTCGGCTCGTTCGTTTAACATCTCGTGTATAACCATAGCATCTCGGCTCATTCGTTTAACATCTCATGTATAACCGTAGCATCTCGACTCATCCGTTTAACATCTCATGTATAACGATATCATCTCGGATCGTTCATTTAACATCTCATGTAGCATCTCGGCTCGTTCATTTAACATCTCGTGTATAACCATAGTATCTCGGCTCGTTCGTTTAACATCTCACGTATAACTGTAGCATCTCGACTCATCCGTTTAACATCTCATGTATAACGATATCATCTCGACTCATTCGTTTAACATCTCATGCATAACCGTATTATCTCGGCTCGTTCGTTTAACATCTCGTGTACAACCATATCATCTCGGCTTGTTCGTTTAACATCTCGTGTATAACCATAGCATCTCGGCTTGTTGGTTTAACATCTCTTGTACAACCATATCATCTTGGCTCATTCGTTTAACATCTCGTGTATAACCATAGCATCTCGGCTCGTTCGTTTAACATCTCATGTATAACCGTAGCATCTCGACTCATCCGTTTAACATCTCATGTATAACGATATCATCTCGGATCGTTCATTTAACATCTCATGTATAACCGTAGCATCTCGGCTCGTTCGTTTAACATCTCGTGTATAACCATAGTATCTCGGCTCGTTCGTTTAACATCTCACGTATAACCGTAGCATCTCGACTCATCCGTTTAACATCTCATGTATAACGATATCATCTCGGCTCGTTCGTTTAACATCTCATGTATAACCGTATTATCTCGGGTCGTTCGTTTAACATCTCGTGTACAACCATATCATCTCGGCTTGTTCGTTTAACATCTCATGTATAACCGTATTATCTCGACTCGTTCGTTTAACATCTCATGTATAACGATATCATCTCGGCTCGTTTGTTTAACATCTCATGTATAACCGTAGCATCTCGGCTCGTTCGTTTAACATCTCGTGTATAATCACAGCATCTCGGCTCATTGGTTTAACATCTCATGTACAACCATATCATCTCGGCTCGTTCGTTTAACATCTCGTGTATAACCGTAGCATCTCGACTCATCTGTTTAACATCTCGCGTATAACCATATCATCTCGGCTTGTTCATTTAACATCTCGTGTATAACCATAGCATCTCGGCTCGTTCGTTAAACATCTCATATATAACCATAGCATCTCGGCTCGTTCGTTTAACATATCACGTATAACCGTAGCATCTCGACTCATCCGTTTAACATCTCATGTATAACGATATCATCTCGACTCGTTCTTTTAACATCTCATGTATAACCGTATTATCTGGGCTCGTTCGTTTAACATCTCGTGTACAACCATATCATCTTGGCTTGTTCGTTTAACATCTCGTGTATAACCATAGCATCTCGGCTTGTTGGTTTAACATCTCTTGTACAACCATATCATCTTGGCTCGTTCGTTTAACATCTCGTGTATAACCATAACATCTCTGCTCGTTCGTTTAACATCTCATGTATAACCGTAGCATCTCGACTCATCCGTTTAACATCTCATGTATAACGATATCATCTCAGCTCGTTCGTTTAACATCTCATGTATAACCGTAGCATCTCGGCTCGTTCGTTTAACATCTTGTGTATAATCACAACATCTCGGCTCATTGGTTTAACATCTCATGTACAACCATATCATCTCGGCTCGTTCGTTTAACATCTCGTGTATAACCATAGCATCTCGAATCATCTGTTTAACATCTCATGTATAACCATAGCATCTCGGCTCGTCCGTTTAACATCTCGTGTACAACCATATCATCTCGGCTCATTCGTTTAACATCTCGTGCATAACCATATCATGTCGGCTCATCCGTTTAACATTTCGTCTACAACCATATCATCTCGACTTGTTCGTTTAATATCTCGTGTATAACCGTAGCATCTCGGCTCATTGGTTTAACATCTCATGTACAACCATATCATCTCGGCTCATTCTTTTAACATCTCGTGTATAACCGTAGCATCTCGACTCATCCGTAATTAATTTTAAATTAAAGTATTTAATTTTTAATTTTATAAAACTATTTTTTAAATAGTTTTTCAAGTTTATAAAAGTATTTTATTAAATAAAAGTAATTAATTTTAAATAAAGTATTTAATTTTAATTTTTAATTTTTAATTTTTAATTTTATAAATGGCGTGGACATGTCGACGGGAATGAAACCGCCAAAAATTTCACCAAAAAAATCTAATTATTTCACGAAAAAATCAAATTATCGCGCCAAAAATGCCGACTAATTTATTTTACTGTCCCGTGGACATGTCAACGGGATAGTTAAAAATATAAAACAAAACCCTCTCTGGTCAACACTTAGAAAAAAAAATGAGTTCTAACAAAAAAAAAAAAAAAAAAAAAAACTAAATCCACCACTGCACTGTCTCTTTCTCAATAACCATCATCGCCGGCGAGCACCACCACCACACGAGCACCTCCGACACCACAACCACCACCACTACACCCCCTCCGTCACCACAACAGCACCACCACCACCACACGAGCACCACTGTGCACTTTTCTTCCTCCTTTTCTCCCCGTTTAATTCTTTCCTCAACCCATATCATGTTTAATTCTTTCTTTTCTTCTTCCCCGTTATTTCTTGTTTAACGAAGGTATTTTTAAAATTTTGATTTGCATTTTTTAATTTTTTGATATTATTAGTTATTAAATGTTAATTGTTAATGTATAATTGTTAATTTTTTGATTTTTTTTAACAGCCTGTGAAGCCGAGGGTGAGAGCCGAGGGTAAAGCCGAGACAGAGGTAATGTGGTCCCTTTTTTTTAACTTTTGGTATCCCGACGACATGTCGACAACAACTGTTTGTGTACAGCCCAAGATATATGTTAAACTAGTTAAATTAGTTTAGTTAGTTAGTTATGTTTCGGCTAACTGTTTGATCGTTTTAGCCAAGACAGTTTTTTAAATTATTTAATATATGCAAATATGTTATTAGTTAGTTAGTTAGTTAGTTGTGGATTGATTAGTTGAAAAAATTAGTTTTCCAGCGGAGTAAATATGTTGCGTTTAGTTAGTTTGCGAATCGATTAGTTGAAAAAATTAGTTGAGTATGTAGGAGTAGAATTAGAATTAGAATTTTTGCGTTATATATAGAAGTAGATATATTGGTTAAATGTTAGTTTGCGTTTGGTTAGTATATATGGTATACTAGTTCTAATATATTGGTTAATTGTAAGGTTTTAAAAATTGGTTAGATAGAAGTAGATATATTGTTTACAATTCTAGTTAGATAGAAGTAGATATATTGATAAAATGTTAGTTTGCGAATCGATTAGTTGAAAAAATTAGTTGAGTACGTAGGAGTAGAATTAGAATTAGAATTTTTGCGTTATATATAGAAGTAGATTCTTGGACGGCATCAACACCCTGAGCTGACCATTTCCTTTTTGAAGGTAAATGTTTACAACTATTTGATTTTGTGTAGTTATTCTCGATTATGTTGTGGCTTACCTTTTTTCTTAGGCAGTGGCAGAAATTGCAAAGGCTTCAAATCGTGAAGCTTGTTTAGTCCCCGCTCAAGCAGAGGCCTACCATAAACACGTGAAGTCTGAATTGTCTAACTTGGAAAGGAAAACAGTGAACAAAGTTGACGATGGTGATCACTCAAGTCTTGAAGAAGATGCTGATAAGTATAAGGAGCAATTGGAGGCCGTCTTTTTTAAACTGAAGGAATCCAAGAGCTACAGACGAACGGTTGGATCTATATCTATTTCCTGTATCACGGCAGCTACTCCTCTATTTAGTTCCTTGAAGCAAACAGCATACTTGATAGACTTGGATATAGTTGAGGTAGTAATACTATTTGTTTTTCAAGCAATTGTTATCACTGTGTATATATTGAGATTTATCTTCTTGATAAATGTATATGTTATTATATTTTCAGGATGGAATCGTAGCACTTGCGGAAGTGGAAAAATCCTATAAACTGGAGACAAGAACCACGGAGGTCCTTATAGAAGCTTTACAATCATATACTTGGATTATTTTGTGTTGTACTTATGGTTGAAACAATATTTTCGTGACCCTTATCTTAGTATTTTGTAGTTTAACCTTTTGGCGACTTGAAAATCGCGGATATTGAAACATTCGTGGATATGGCAGCTAGGTTTAGATATTACCACACCCCGTTTTGTAGACTTTATATGTTTTAATGCATTTCGAGGTTGTTTAGCGATAATTTGCAAGTGTTTTAGCCGATGGCGAGTTATACGTTTAAGACATGTTGACATTGAGTGGTTATAGGTGCTATTACAAGTTCTGGTTGTTACAGGTTTTGGTAGATTTTTTCCGGAATATCCGGAAAAAAAATCTGGAAAAATGATGGTTTTGCAGCCTGCTGTTAGCAGGATACCTCAGTGATGCCGTCGACATGTCGACGGCAACATTAACCAAAAAATATTGTTTTTTTAATTGTTTCCGTCGACATGTCGATGACATAATTAAATAATCAAATTTTTTTAATTTTAAAATGCCGTGGACATGTCACCGGTATTAGATAAAACGTAATTATTATTTGTTAATTAAAATGTTAATTAGTATTATTTTCCCGTCGACATGTCGACGGAAACAATTTGACGGACAAAGAATTCGTTTGACTGAAAAACGAAGTGGGACCCACGATGTCGACGGCGATTGTCGACGGGAACGTTGTTCCCGACGAGGCACAGCCGTCGATATGTTCCCGTCGACATGTCGACGGCAACAGATAATGCCATGGACATGTCGACGGGAACGTCGTAAAAATGTCGCCGGCGAAAGCGTCGATTGTACTAGTGTTTTCATGTCAAACTTCATAACCGACGTGACAAGGATGATGATGGACTTTATATTAACTGAATGGCGGCAGGGGAAATGGGGGATTCTGCTGAGGATGGGGTTGTATATGGTGCTTCTGCACATTCTGATTATGGAATGATAACTCTTCTCGCAACAGACGGTGTTCCTGGCCTCCAGGCAATAATTACTAATAACACTACTTATTTTAAAAGGTTTTCTTGCTTGCGATGATGGTGTTGGTGTATCAACAACAGGTCTGCAGGGATAAACTTAAGCACCCACGGACTTGGGAGAATGTTAATCACGTCATTCACTATTATCATCTTTCTGGTCGTTCACCAGCCCTTAAAAAGTACAATAATAATTGCTGGTTAGGTTGTAGTTGTTATGGTCATATCACTTTGTTATCATTTGGTCCCTGTTTGCGTGAAATATGAAAAACTGAAGATGTGACTCATTTCTTAAAAAGAAAGTGAAAATTGGATCCACAAAAACAGAGAAACCAAAAGTGGGATGGACATTTTCTTCATATTCGTAATTGTAAACAAGCACTAATAATATGTACAGGTGGCTTTCTTTTTGGATCCTAACCCGGACTGTATGGTAGAATGCTTGAAAAGCTGCTGCAGTGAGTTGTCTCCTCCAAGGTATGTATGTTTGTTATTATAATAGTTGGTGGTGTCTGCTAATAAAGCCATCATCGTTTTTATGTGTCTTTAATCATGATGATTTGATTTGGTCGGCTTGTAGGTTTCCTCCAATCCGCAGTGGCGACTACCTGAGGGACCGTATCAATGCTGCGTATTCCTCATAGGTTTTTGCATAAAGAATGTATCCATTGTTGAGTAAAGTATATATTGTACCTTGTGTTATGGTCTCAACTTATATAGAACTATGTACTCAGCATACAACTAGATGTTGCGTAGATTAATGTGTTCGTTGTGGTTAAAATTCCAAATTATTATTTACAAGAGTCTTGCACTATCATACTTTTGGCGATATATTACTATATATACTATAGTAAGCTCATTTGATGATTTAGAGGTCAAACAATTGTAATAATCTCATAACCCGTTATTATTCAGAGCAAGTGTCTAAAAAGTTTGTGTACAATAATGAGATACGAAATTCATGGAAGGATTGAAATATAGTTTACCAAGATAATGGTCCTCCATAATTCAGTCTACTATGTGTATTAAGGTGTTCCCGGCGTTTAAAGTTAGTCAGTGACTTGATGATGGATGCATGTACCTCTATTCTCTCCAAATAAGCTGTATCCTTCAAAAGCTCATTATGATCGTGGAGTAAAATTTGTGTGTTGGATTGGAGAAAAACCAAATGCAGGAATCCCAAGGCGACACAAATATCTAGCATCTGTAGTTGAATCTCAGGTTCTGAAAGTTCCCCACTGCAGGCCATGACAGCATGCTTGAAATCAATCCACCATGGGATTTGAATCATTTGTAGCGGTCATTAGAGGCCACCCCATATAATCTCTGAGTGATTTGTCCAAGCCAGGAAAAGGAGAGGTTTGTCCTGGGTGGTTAGGTAGAGAGTTCGGGTTGCGGATCGATGGATTTGATTTTCGAAGCTTGTAAGATTATATTTCTAGAACTGCCCATAATCATATGGTCTATAAAGAGTTATTAATTTGCTTATATATCAGCTGTTTTCACACATTATTTATGTTTCTATTCAGTGATTGCATTTTCGTGTTAAAATCATTATTAGTGCTTAGAACTTAATATATACATATTGACAACACTTTTGGAAATTGAAATAAATAAAATTTGAATTCTAATGAGTTTAGTCACTGTATTTGAAACTTTGTAAGTATAACTGATGGACGCAACACTTTTAGAGATGGGTGTCGAGCGTTTTATTTGATCCAACAAGTTCTCATAAAACAAAATAGATACAATATATGACCATTTGAGTGCATTTTAGAGTTTATTTTTATTTATTTTTTTTATTTTTTATTTTTTTGAAAAATTTGAAATAAAAAAAGAAGACTTTATTTAGATTTTAAGAAAAAAAAATTAAAAGTTTTTTAAAAAATATTTTAACGACCGTTAACTAAATAGGATCAAATGCGTAAATTTTTTCCAATTTGAGGACTAACGGTGTGACTTTTAATCCTTGGTAACCTGTAAACCTGCTAGTAACAGGTCATATTAGGTAGATTGATTCATATTTGAAAGTATGTTACGTAACTTTGACACTTTAGAAAGTATATTACGTAGATGTGTTTATTTGAATAAATATGTTGTGTATCCTTAGCTTTACCAAAAAAAAAAAAAAAAAAAAAAAAAAAAAAAAAAAAAAAAAAAAAACTTTGTTTTCCATTTCATAGTGAGTTTTTGTTTTATTTTTACGTGAAATGAAATATTTATAAATTTTTAACTTCTTCATAATTAAATGCATTTGAGTTATGTAAGATGAGTAATGAGTATATAGTTTAACATTTTCTACGTATAATGGAATAAATTTATAAAATGAAAAAATTTATATAGACTAATAATATGTTATGACATGGTACATTTCTGAATTTTGGTTGACTAATTTACGAGGTTTAAACCCACTGCTATTTTATACCGACTAAAAATAGATAAAGTCTTTTCTTATAGAAGAATTAACGACTTGAATGTTATTTCACCGAACAAAATTCAAATTTTTGAAGGAAAAAAAATTCTCATATTGTTTTTAACATGATAGGTCATGTCGTTTGTGTTGTGAGAACTGAAAAACAAGTGAGACCGTAATTTTGATTAAAAAAATTATTTATGGAAACCAAGTGAAAAATTAATAAAAATATATATTCAAATCAAGTGAAAAATTAAGAAAACTATCTATGAAAATCATAAACTTTTATTATTATTTTCTTTTATAACTCATAACAAATATTATTTTCATTTAGTTTAAATCGTATTTAATACTTAAATTATAAAAAAACTATTTATGAAAATTATAAATTTTTTTTATCACAACAATTATCCTATCCACCGTTATAAACGTTAATAAGCACGATACCCGTCTAATCAATTTAACTTGTATATGACTTAGGGGGTTGGGAGTGGTTGTGACACTCTCTCCTATTATTCACTCTCAACCAATCCCTTTATGTCACATCATTCACCAACTTTTTTCATCATTCACCCATTTTTTTGTTGGCATCACATCATGCACTACATCCCTTCACTCCAACGGTCAAAAAATACGACCCTTTTTTTCCAACGTTCAAAAGGCAACGTCTACTTTTCCCTTCGTCCCGTGCCAGAAAGTTTCATGTGCCAGAGCGGTCCCGCGCCACACCAACACTGTGTTCCCGAGTTTTATTTTCGGAAGAAAAGAAGAGAAGTGGATGATAAATTAAAAAAAATTGTGTTCCTGAGTTTTTTTAGGAGAAAAGAAGAGGAGTGAAAAATTGACTAATCTTCTCTCTTAAATTTTCTTCCCAAATGTGAGATGATTTGGAAGAAAAGTAACTATGGAAACCAATAATAATAAAAATGTCTTAAATGTCATAACATACAATATAAAATTTATCTGCAACATAAGTCATTATTGTAAAATTAACATTTTTATTCTTACTCTTCGTGTCTTTCCTCTCTAACTCAGGAACACGAATTAAAAATTTAATATTTCTTCCTCTTCTCTTCTTTTCTATCAATTTTAACCTCTTCTCTTCTTTTCTTTCATATCAAAACTCAAAAACAGAGAACGGCGACGGTGTTCCCGCGCCACACCAGTCCTTGCCGTGCCTTCCCGCGACCACTCCCAATGCCCTTATGATGCTGAAATCAATTAAGGATCCTAATCCACTTTGAAACCTCGTCCATATAAACACAAGTACCGGCAACTTTAAAAACTGTTACTCAGCATCACACGTTTACAAAGTATAAAAGTATCTTCCCATTTCCCAAAAAGATATACTCACTTTCACTTGTCACTCACTCCACCATTTTTCATTTATAATTTTCCGATCACCTGAAAACCCAAAAAAATGAAATTCCAGCAACTCATTTCCACACTCTTCATCCTCACACTAACCATAACCAAACCCATAAACTCATCACCTTTTCAGAAAAAAGACCACAAAATAAACGGGCCCATTAAAACCATAGTCATCTTAGTCATGGAGAACCGTTCTTTTGATCACATGCTTGGTTGGATCAAGAAAACCCGACCCGATATTGATGGCTTGACTGGAAATGAGTTTAACCAAGTTAATGCTTCTGACCCGGGTTCCCAAAAAGTCTGTGTCTAATGATGCTGTTTTTGTTGACTCGGATCCGGGTCATAGTATTCAAGCTATTTATGAACAGATATTTGGGTCACAACCGGTAAACGGGTCAAATGGGTCATTCGGGTCAAATGGGTCAAACGGGTCAAATGGGTTAAATGGGTCGAACGGGTTAAATGGGTCAAACGGGTTAAAGGGGTTAAACGGGTCAAAATGGTCGAACGGGTTAAATGGGTCAAACGGGTCAAATGGGAAAGTGGCACCAATGAATGGGTTTGTGCAGCAAGCTAATAGTATGAGAGTTGATGGGTTGGATAAGACTGTTATGAGTGGGTTTGACCCGGTTTTGTTACCGAGTTATACTGAGTTAGTGAACGAGTTTGGTGTGTTTGACAAATGGTTTGCATCAGTGCCAGCTTCTACTCAGCCTAATAGGTTTTATGTACATTCAGCTACTAGTCATGGTGCATCAAGTAATGTTAAAAAGGACTTAATAAACGGCTTCCCACAAAAAACAATATTCGACTCATTAGACGAAAATGGACTTAGTTTCGGAATATATTACCAAAATATCCCTGCCACGTTGTTTTTCAAGAGTTTAAGGAAGTTAAAATATGTTACTAAGTTTCATGAATATGACTTGATGTTTAAGTACCATGCTAAAAAAGGAAAGTTGCCTAATTATGTTGTTGTGGAACAAAGGTATTTTGATGTTAATATATTTGCTGCGAATGATGATCATCCGTCGCATGATGTGGCGATTGGTCAGAAGTTTGTGAAGGAGGTTTATGAGACGTTGAGGGCGAGTCCTCAATGGGAGGAGATGGCGTTTTTGATTACGTATGATGAGCATGGAGGCTTTTATGATCATGTGGCTACGCCGCTTGATAATGTGCCTAATCCTGATGGGTTGATTGGGCCTGAACCGTATTATTTTGGGTTTGATCGGTTGGGTGTGAGGGTTCCTACGTTGTTGATTTCACCTTGGATTGAGAAAGGGACAGGTGTGTTTTTTGTTTTTTTTCCAGGTTTTGTTGTGCAAGATGTTGGTTTTTTGGGGCATTACTTCTGTTTAGAGGGTGTTTGGGATTTGCTTATTTAAGGCGATTCATGTAACTGTGTATTATAAAGCAGATAAACAATCTCTAATGTTTGGATAAAATTGCTTAGCTGCTTATCTTAGAGTTGATAACCACTTAAAAATAAGCAAGTTGGTAACTTGGTACGTGTTATTTGTAAAGTGGATAAGCACTACAAGATAAAACTGCAATGAAAGAATGCGTACTAGTTATCTAGTTAAAACTGCAATGGAATTGCAAGTAAGGTTGTTACTTTTTGGTTCTTGTTCACTGGAAACTACTGTATTATTCAGTAAGAATGTGTGTTAGTTATCACAATGTACTCATTTTAGGGGGTGTTTGTTTAAGCATATAGGCTTATGAGCTTATCTATTTTCGGCGTATTTTTCATAAGCTCAATTTTTTGGCTTAATTTGTGACTTATGGGTTTATATAAGTTTATTATGTCGTAACAAACTTATATAAGCCCACAAATTTCAGATTAAGCCGAAAAAGTTTAGCTTACGAAATATAAACCAAAAACAGATAAGCTCTTAAGCCAATAAATAAGCTTAAACAAACACCCCCTTTAGAGCTTTTAAGTTTTTAGGTTCTTGTTTTAGAAATACTGATTTGTTAGCTTAGAGCTGCATTTTCTGGTGAAAAATGTCTATTTTTAGCTCATTATTATAGACTTTTTACATCTTTCTTGTTTTATTTTCTTGATAAATGAAGCTTGATTACTTGTCTGTTAGTCGGTACCTTGTTCCAGGGAAAAAGAATCCACAGTTGACTTTTTTTATTGTCAAACGATTTATCTTAAAATTTTGACATGACATGAAGTTGATAGTCAGAAAGTTCTACAGACCAAACTAGAATACTAGATATGCCAGTATAAATCTTGAATTTCAGAAGTAACTAGGTTCCAACCTGTCAATTCCTTTCTTCGTGATCTAGGTTTGACCATTTGACCTTTACCATTTGATGCAGTGATTCACGAGCCGAATGGACCAACTCCGGATTCACAATATGAACATTCTTCTATTCCAGCAACTGTAAAGAAGCTCTTTAATTTAGACTCTGACTTCTTAACTAAACGGGATGCTTGGGCAGGAACCTTTGAGAGTTACTTCAATATTCGTGATACCCCACGTGATGATTGTCCAGGTTCGTGCATTATAACACCATCTGCTCTCTTTAAAATCAATATTTAGACTTTGTGAATCTTTATACAAATTTATACAGAAAAACTTCCTGAAATCACGGCGTCGTTAAGGGAGAGAGGACCAAACGAAGATATGAAACTCACTGAGTTTCAGATTGAACTAATTCAGCTTGCATCCCAACTTAACGGTGATCACACCCTTAATAGTTATCCATATATCGGGGAATATATGACGGTAGGTGAAGCCCACAAATACGCACATGATGCAGTGACAAGGTTTCTGGAGGCAGGTCGAGCTGCGTTAAAAGCCGGAGCCAATGAATCCGCCATTGTTACAATGAAATCCGCTCTTAGTAGCCGGTCTCCACAAAGTCAAATTGAAAGATACTAAATACGTAGAAATTAATAGTCAGTTATAAATTATACAGATTTGCAACTTTTCTGTATGTATAGCACTATAATATATCCTTTCAATATAACCGAGTGAACCAGTTAACTAGTAAGCCCGAGTTATATGGTTGAGTTTGCCTATCCATAAGTTGAGTGAAGCCACTGGCTTAAAAAGCTCAAGCTGTCACATGACCAATGGGACCATCCCATGGATGTAACCATAGTTGTTGCTATATTGCCTACTTGCTATATCTTAAGGCCCATTTACTATTATCACCATACCCTCACATTTCTTAGCTTACACACAGTAGAGTGTGTTTGTGTGTGTGAAAAAATGGAAGTTTCATGGGAAACTAGTGTGACTGATTCAATCAACACTATTTACCTTCTTTTCTCTGCTTACTTGGTGTTTGTGATGCAACTTGGCTTTGCTATGCTATGTGCGGGCTCGGTTCGGGCCAAGAATGCTATGAACATTATGCTGACTAATGTTGTCGATGCAGTCGTTGGTAGTCTCTCATATTTCTTATTCGGGTTTGCTTTTGCCTTTGGTGGTGGGTCAGACTCGAACCCGTTCATTGGCACTTATTACTTTGCTTTAAACAACATCCCTTCAAATTCTTATGATTATAGTTTCTTTCTATATCAATGGGCTTTTGCTATAGCTGTTGCTGGTATCACGAGCGGGTCAATAGCAGAGAGAACCCAGTTTAGCTCGTATCTTGTTTTTTCATTTTTCCTTACTGGTTTTGTTTACCCGATTGTAGCCCATTGGGTTTGGTCTTCCAATGGTTGGCTCAACCCGGGTTCCACAAGCCTGTTGTTTGGGTCAGGCTCTATAGATTTTGCGGGTAGTGGTGTGGTGCATTTGGTTGGCGGAATTGCCGGGCTGTGGGGCGCGTTAATTGAAGGACCGAGGGTGGGTCGGTTCGATGCATTCGGGAAGCCCGTTCAAATGCGTGGCCATAATGCAACTCTTGTTGTGCTTGGAACATTCTTGCTGTGGTTTGGGTGGTTCGGGTTTAACCCAGGGTCATTCAACAAGATTCTCGTCTCGTATCCTGATAGTTTCGATCAAGGTAACTGGACCGCGGTAGGTCGGACCGCAGTTACAACAACGCTATCTGGGTCTACTGCTGGCATTGTAACATTGTTTGGTCGACGATTACTAGTTGGGCATTGGGATGCTTTAGATGTCTGCAACGGAGTGCTTGGTGGGTTCGTGGCTATCACATCTGGTTGTTCTGTGGTGGAACCGTGGGCCGCTATTGTGTGTGGTTTCTTTGCAGCCTGTGTTCTCATTGGACTCAACATCATAGCCCTGAAGTTGCAATATGATGACCCGTTAGAGGCAGCACAATTACACGGTGGGTGTGGGGCTTGGGGGTTAATTTTCACGGGATTGTTTGCAAAAGAAGAGTTCGTTATTGAAACCTATAACTCGGGTAGTTTAGGTATAACAAGGCCCTACGGGCTTTTCTTGGGAGGGGGTTGGGGGTTGATCGGGGCGCAAATCGTTGAAGTCGTGGTAATTTTGGCATGGGTTAGTATAACCATGGGTCCATTGTTTTACACTCTACACAAGCTGAGGATACTAAGGATATCAAGTGATGAGGAAATTGCTGGGCTCGATATTTCGAGCCATGGTGGATACGCCTACAATGCGCACCAGGAAGAAAATGGGCCGCGCTTGTATGGTGAATACCTCAGGCTTCAAGAGCAATCTTGATCCTCTTATCAGTGGATTCAGCTCAACTGATCCGTACATGTGTACATTATGGTGATATTTTCCTATTTATGGCTGTTTCGTGATTTATGATATTCTTTTGTAAATGTGGTCAATTGTTATTGTTATTCTTGAATAAAAGACAATTTATTAAGGTTCCAACTGTAAACTGTTTGAGATTCCGAACATCAAGAAACGCGTAGTTTTCAGTTGATACAAGTTTGGTTGTTGCTCGACACTTGAGGTGTGTCTATTCCAAGTCTTCCTCCTATAACCAACAATATGTTTTAGTACAAATGTAGAGCAAACATGAATTGTGTTCTTAACCGATAACGGGAATATTCTTAAATCTTAATGTTCATATCAAGGTTTGAACGCTGAGAATGCAACAACGGAATTGTGTCCACCAACACCAAATGAATTTGAAATGGCTGCATACAAGAAAAGTTAGCAAGTGAAATCAACATTTTATGAGCACAGGGAGAAATGGTAACAAACTCACCAACATTGATTTCATGTTGCTGCTTTTGGTTTGTGACAGTGTTAAAATCTATTGCAGGTTCCAGATTCTGTGGTTGAATACAAACACGAGAAATTGAGAATATATTCTCATTATATAATGAGGTATGTAAAAAGATGAATGAAGAAGCCGAAATGATCAGAAATGCAAGGATCGCTTGCAAATTGATTAATGGTGGGATGCACCCATCCTGTTTGAATCGCTTTTATGGTAGCAATGGCTTCCAGACCTCCGGCTGCACCCATACAATGCCCGATCATACTCTGATTGAAACAAGGAAACAACAAATAAAGTCAATATATTTTAATTTATCTTGGAGACAATATCATGGATTATGGCCGATCGTGCTGGAGCTCACCTTCGTGGAGTTCATTTTGATCCCTTGAGTATGCTTAAATACCTTCTTTAGAGCATGTACCTCAGCCATATCCCCAGCCAGTGTAGAAGTCGCATGTGCATTGATGTAATTTACCTAATATCAGCAGTTCAATTTTTTTTTTCTTTTTTATTATTATTATTTTTTTTAAACCTAATATCAGATTTAGTTGCAGATGATTATCAACGAATTTTTCTCCTATGTACGTGCAACATTTATAGAAGAAGAACAATAAATAAGAGAAATAATACTTCCCCTCCTGACACCTCAGCATCCACAAGGCACTTTTGGACACAAGAAACACCAATACCATCGGAGCGCGGATTAGTTAGATGATATGCATCACAACTTATTGCACCTCCCAAGTATTCAGCGAGTATTGGCGCATCCCTTTTCATTGCATGTTCTAAACTCTCCATCACCTGCAAACAAGCAAACAAAACCATATAAAGTTTCATGTACATATATGAAGCATGATATAAGATGAACCACAAGAAAGTATCGGGTGATAAAGTTACCAAAACACCAGCACCTTCACTCATCACGAAGCCATCTCTCATCGTTTCTTTGAGACAATGCTCTACAAGCAGCAAAACCTGCAATTCCAACTGGAACAACGCCGGCTTCAACTCCACCATCAATCATCAAATCAGCCTTCCCTTCCCTCACGGATATGATTTGCAGCAGCACAGAAGCAATAATTGGATGTTGCACAAGCAGCAGAGATGGAATAATTTGGTCCCAAAAATCCAAGATCGATAGCAAGTAAGGCAGAGCTCATGTTTGTTGTAGTTGTATACATTAGATTTGGTTCGATTTTCCTATGACCCGTCTTGCTTAAAGACTCCATACCATCATAAAATGCATTAGTACCTCCCATTTCGGATCCAAAACGCACACCAGCATGCTCCTTATTAATCTTCACATCATGACAAAGTAATGTAACCCATTGAATCCAATATTTAGAAGTATAACAAACAGGAATAGATTACAAACCTTGGAGCGTTCGTGACTACCAAGTGCCACATCTTCAATAGCTCTTTTTCCTGCAACAATGCAATACCGTTGACAATCAAATCTGCCCACCAAATCGAGTATTCAATTCTGAAGCATCAAATCTGTCTATTAAGCTTATTCCACTCTCTCCAGCTAAAAGTCTTTCGTAAAAATGTATCAACTTCATTTCCAAATACGGAAACAAGATCTATACCAGTAATAACAACCAGCCTTTTTGCATCTTTCTCTCGTTTTGGGGCACTGGCACACGAGTGTAAAGCAAATATTGGTCGGCTTTTTGTAATGATGTATAACTGTGGTCTGATGACACCTATAGGTAATGAATTGTTTTGGAGTGAGTTAACCGAAGGCACCATGGGATGTCTGAACTCAAGAAGAGCTTGAACTTCCATTACTGGTAGTGATGTATGAGGATAGTAAAGCTAAGCAACCAACACTAAACTTGTCACAGTATTACTTCACCCAGACAATGTATATGTACACTTGTATATATTTCGAGTCAAGAGGTTAAGCTCATTAATTACCGGATTCACTCTACGTGAGCTATATAATTGTACTATAATAATTAAAGCCTGAATTGTCACTGTAGTCATTAAATATTTATGTGTCCGCTATATCATTACAAAAACATCTACCAGGTGACTGCCGCGCCCCTAGTGGTTGAATGTTTTGTGGAATTGAATGACGGGTGTTCCTCCTTTAATTGCTCGGTTTTTGCAGGTGGTTTAAGAGTTGTTGTGGTCTAAATTATCGTGCATTGTCATGCCCGTAATTCCTAGCATCGTGTTAGTTTTATTTATCAGTATAATTTCCTTATCTGTTATATCAGCTAGAAACGTGAACAAGAATATTTACCTCCCATACACTCAGAAGTATACTTAAAGAATATGAATCTTCCTAAGCAGATGACTGCTTGAATGTCAAAATTTTACTTGGATTGAATACTGACTAGATGCAATATGGACATCCAACATGTGCATCTCTGATATCCAACGAGAGCACGAGCTTTTGGCATACTGGACTATCTAACAGGTGTGTGCTAAGCTAATCTTTATTGGTCAAAATTTGGGTGTTGGTGAAAATCAACAATGGTTGGTTAACATGAACTTGGTCAGGGATCCCCTCAGCTGCAAGTGTCGATAATAGCATATTAGCATATAATTATGCATGCCAATTAGTCTTCTTTTGGCAATGATGCAAATTAGTTTGTGGTCCCTGTGATGTTTGGGAAATTTTGGAAATGTGTTCAGAGCCTGCACAAGTTTTTAAACCTATACACATTACATTGATTCACAAGTCATTTCATCATACACTGCATTGTTGTCAAATAATTCAATTTACAAACTTGAATATTTTTCGTATGCAGAATATATTTGTGATTACCGGATGATCCGGATTGGGAAATCATGCATTGACATATCTTAAAAAAGTCAAATTTACAAACAATAGAAATGAACCCGCACTATGCGTCGATATGCAAATCTTAATGAAAAGGGAGAAGTCGACACTGATTTAGCTGTTGTACATCAACATTTGTTTATAGGCAGAAAATTAATGATTATCCCACGAGGGAGAGTGATCTGAGTTTATGATTTTGAGAGGGACAGAGTGTATGTCCTTAGGTATGTCAAATATGAGTTTATCTAGCAACGTTATTAACCTTTGTTATTGAGATAACAAAAATGATTTTGAAACGAGTGCACTAAAAGAGATGGAACCTGCCTACTTAGACTCAGCTGCAAAGGAACACAAACCAAGCTCTCAATCCAATCCGACATGACACTATTACAACCCGGAAATTTTATGACCAACCTTCCAACCCTAACTCACAACACGTGTCTCCCCACCAGCATACTACGTACATGTCCAGCTTCAACACCCAACATGTCAAAAACAGTTGACACGACAAATCATTAGAATGTACAACAACTATCATAACATAAATTATAGTCATTAATACTTAATCGTTCTGAATTTACGAATGATCAAGGAGAATAACAGCTGGAATCCCATATAGTCATGAAAAAAAGGAATCAAACCAGGATTTACACTCTTAAATTCTAGAATATCCAAATTTGGAGAACTATGTACACCCGAAACACTAAATTTATGCTGATAGATATCTAGTCTCTCATCTAAGATGAGAATGACTTGGATCAGATAAGTTATCGGGAATTATAAGAGGGAGCTTCTCTATGTACATAAACAGCCTCTTTTTATTTTCTTTAGCAATTATACTCATGTCGACGATGTCACCGGCATCAATACATATCCAAAGGTCGTTTATGTTCACTTCTTTCAAACTATCTCTACAGAACGGGCATGATCGCGATCTCCCATGCCTAGAAAACAAGATACGCAAACAAGAGTTCAGTTTAACTAACATGAAAACTAGAGTTCCTTTTTGTACAACGTATCATATTTATTAAGACATAACTTAAGATTATTGTATCTTCATTTCACAAAACAGCAGTCTGTTTTAACAAAAATGCCCTTTTGGTCATTTTAAGTTTTTAACTATTACTTACCTTCAATGATCAGAATCGGCCAAACCACTCAAAACATTTAGTAATCTGATTATTAGAACTATAACCAACTGAAGCACATCCACTGTCCACAGTTTTATACAATGTATCATACTACAGTTGCTTATATACTTCTGATTATTGAATATTCACCTAATCAGTTTCAAAATGCACATTTAAACAGTGAGCTCAACTTCATGTATACGGCTTTCACTTGTGTGTGTCTAATATGCGGTTTTTAAATGATAATGTGTCTTATTTACTTAAACAGTATGAAAACAGAAGGAGCAAAAGAAAGAAGCTTACCAATCTCGAAAGCACTTTAAGCATAAAGAATGGCTGCAGTTAGGCAACACCACTTTGGTATTCGTTTCCATGCAAATCCCACATTCAGTTTCTCTCTCAACATCAGCATTCGAGAGTTTCCCCTTATCACAACCATCCTTACTTGAATATCTCTTCGAGCATATTTCCTTCTGTTTCTTTTCTTCCAAATCAGTTATCCCACTTTGGAGTTGCAAAATCGAAGGAAAGAGAACATCTGTTTGTATAAGACTCCCAATATTAGCACATTATGACCATCATATAAATCTTTTTACAAAGTTTTTGGGACTCCACTCACCGTAAAATTGTTTGATGCTTGCTTTCCGTTCTTGAACACACATGGTAGTTTTGCCATCAGCAAATGTCTGTTTTGGCCAACAGTTTTAGCAAATTAGAGATCCAGCCAGAACAGAATGAATTTAACGCAATGGTAAAACAGTAATTTAAGATATACCATGTAAATGAAAATCCGGAGTAAGCCAAGGGCTCCTGCGATCCTACAATCCGTCCATGGAAATAGAAAGGAGAACAAATCTACAGCAGGACTAAAAGACAATCTCATTTGCAGGCATGCTCCATCATTGTCCCGAGCTGAACTTATAGCCCTGTGATCACGATTGAAATTATAAATATACTCCAATGTCTTGAAGTTTGAGCAAATGGCAAGTAATGCAAATTGAATAACTTGACGAATGATGAAGGGATGAATTTCTTAAACATTTAAGAGAACACAACCATTCACAATCGAGAATTAGAACATTTGTGATGCGTATAAGCTTATTTTAAAACGTATTATACACGTATATAATTTTACGGGTCACATTTCATACAGAAATGTGGCAGGGACCCACAAAACGGTAGGGGCTCAGGGCAGCTCAGAAAACTCCTGACGAGCAACAACCAACCCAACAAAACCAACCTCAAACACTGAAAATGTACACTTCAGTTGACTGGTAATGGGAGGTAAATTTACGAACACTTTCAAATACCGCTATTTATATACCCTCTACACCTGAATAAGCAAAAGCCGAGACCCAACTAAAGACTAAAGAGATGCTTCATTTCACATTGCATTTTATAGTCAATTTCTAGTGTTTAGCTAAACTCTTTACTAATCAAAATTTGTCAAAACAATCCAGCTGATTATCTGCTTATCACAAGATCAAAACTTTAGACACGAGCACATTTAGCTGATTATCTGCTTATCACGGTTTCAACTACTCCTTAGCATTATAATCACTCTCAAAACACAAACCAAAATTTTTTTTTCCTACCAACAACATTTCCAACCAAAACTTAACTTAACTATAGACAACACCAAAAAAAAAAAAAAAAAAAAAAAAAAAAAAAAAAAAAAAAAAAAAAAAAACACCTAAAATACGAACAGCAACAAGTCAACCTTAAAACACAACAAAAATCAAAACATGAAAACATAACAAACATCAAAAACAACAAATAAAAAAACACTTACAGAGTATTAGCATGTTGAATATCAGCTTCAAGACCCTTAAGTGAATCCTTAAATATTCTCCCCATCACCATTTTCCAATTAAACTCTCATAAAAAAATAAGAAAATTATAAAAATTGGAAAAAACCCTTTTCAAAATATGCAAACTTGGTTTCAAAAAACAATGAACCCCCAAATTTTATCCAGTTTTGATGAGTTGAATAATGGGCTTAAAGTAAGGACACTATAATAAGTGATGATTTTATTTATATTTTTGAAATTTGGGTATTGGATATTTTTAAATAATTGAAATAGTTTTTGTTTTTTTATTAAAAAGATTTGTGTTTATCCACTTTAGACACAAATAAATATCTATATTGTGTACGGTTCGGGTTCATGGTTTTGGGAATGAGAAAGAATTGGTGGTTTGTGGGATGTTACAATTGTTGTCCTTTTGGATTTGGTTTTGGTCTAAAGTGGTATTGAAGAATTATGAGATTGAAATGTTGGATTGCGAAGTTTTCTTTTAGATGTGGTTAGCCGTTAGCGGGTTATTAGAGGGTTCAGGGAGCTATGGTTAAGACAAAGGATGTGTTTCTTTTTTCGTTTTATGACGTTTGGTGCATGATGCATTATATATCCTAGCGTGACATGGTTACAAAGCTTGTTCGCTACTAATATAGTCACGGAACCTTCTTCGTCATAAGAGTAACGGAGCCTAACATCCGTAAGCATGGTTGCTGAGTCAAATCTTCGCTAAATTTATTTTTTATCACTAAATCCAAAGTGTAACGAAGAACCTGAACAAAGGATATTGTACAATGTGACAGTTTTGGGTCATGCGTGACATGTGTCTCCACGTATGCGTATGTCTGCAGACTTTGCTAGCTCAAGCTCCATTAATCAATCACCCTTAGTTGATCTCCATTATCCTTATGTGCTCATACGTTTTGATGCATGAACAACTAGCATCCCAAAAACTCTAATACTGATTTTTTTTTTCATGTAAAAATGTAGCCATAAGCTATAAAAACTGAATAGGCGTAAAAAAATGAAGTTAAGCTTTCGATTGCAACTTGTGTCTTTTTATTTATATAAGAGGGTAAATATATAATTATGATATATTAACTAATATTTAGATTGTAACTAAATTGTTCATTTAGATATAAATGAGTATTTTGAGTTTAGGAAAGATATTAATGTAATTATAAATTTTAAAAAAATATGAATGTAACTTTTAAATTTTTTAAGAATGTCAATGAAATTGCCCTAGATTTAATTTAAATAAGTTATCATTTAAAAAATTAAACTTATCTGTACTATCTATAATGAAAAAATTGTCAAACTTGAAAAGTTGAGTCATGAAAGTTGAGTATTGAAAGTCAAATGTGAGAGAAAATTAATGTAATTAATACTCTAATTAAAACACCCCATTACTTAAAAGTACAATAATTTATTCACATTGTACAACCAATTAAAAACATATCTATCAAATTAAATACAACCAATTAAAACACAAACCGGGTTGACCCGGTAATTTGACCCGTTTTCGACCCAACCTAGCAAGTTGACCCGGTTTAAATCGACCCATTTTTCGACCGGAGCGGTTCAACCGGTTGAACTACCCGGGTCGAACTGGGTTTCAAAACATTATCCATTACTTAAAAGTACAATGATTTATTCACATTGTACAACCAATTAAAAACATATCTACCAAATTAAAACACAAACCGGGTTGACCCGGGATGCTTCAAACCCGGCGGATTGACCCGGTTTAATTTGACTCATTTTCGACCCAACCTAGCAAGTTGACCCGGTTTAAATCGACCCATCTTTCGACCGGAACGGTTCAACCGGTTGAACCACCCGGGTCGAACCGGGTTTCAAAACATTATCCTTTACTTAAAAGTACAATGATTTATTCACATTGTACAACTAATTAAAAAACATATCTACCAAATTAAATACAACCAATTAAAACACAAACCGGGTTGACCCGGGACGCTTCAAACCCGGCGGATTGACCCGGTTTAATTTGACCCATTTTCGACCCAACCTAGCAACTTGACCCGGTTTAAATCGACCTATTTTTCGACCGGAACGGTTCAACCGGTTGAACCACCCAGGTCCAACCGAGTTTCAAAACATTATTTTTTGTTTATAACCTATAAACTTTGTTTTATCAATAAACTATTTGTCGCTATAAAATCTCGTTGCTATGCACGGGTACTCGTCTAGTTTTCAATAATGTTTACTAATTCAATTGGATTACAAAATAGAAAAAATGATCCTTAGTTAAATTGAGTTGTTCGCAAATTCATGTAACCCTTGATTTGTAATTGTGTTGTTGGAGCCTGGCTCCTTGCTAAGTTGCTTAATTCACTAAGCCCTAATAAGAATTTTTAAGTTGGTTATTGGACCATAACTCAAAAGTATAAGGTGGAAACTGGATTAAGTTCATTTCATGAGGGTGAAAAGTGAAAGTGTACATTGTTGGTATAGGTGAGGGTGTGGGCCATACCACGAAACCAAGGCAGCCTGTGGGTTGAAAATCTAAAATAATAGGTGGTGGGCCCCACCGACATGAATACTAGATTAAAATGTTATCCGAACGTATTCGTGTCAACCGCCTGTCGCTGTCGTTTTAGGCTAGAAGGAATTTATTACGGAGTATCAGTTTAATTTTACAGATCAGTGTACTTATACCTAGTTGATGTATAATACAGTAATTAGAGATTTTTTTTTTTGAATGGTTCTTTCGGAGAAATTCTTGACCAATTCGAAACCCGGTGGGAGGAAAACCTTCAACTTAAGCCGCCCGAAAGCACGACACTTAATTTAAAGTAAACCCTGCCTTCTCCAGATTCGAACCCTAGTGGGTTGAAACCTTCATTGAAGGACTTTGAAAGCCTAGCATCAACAGACCCTGTGATCAAAAAGGACTTCCCGGATAATCACCCATCCGGTACTACTCTCTTAGTAGCACACTTAACAAGTTAAGTGTTTACCACTAGACCACATGGTTGTTGATACAGTAATTAGAGATAAGCATGCAACTTGCGTAGTTGCACACGATAAATAATCCCACTAAAGTACTACGTAGTAAATAATCTATATATTTGTGTTAAGTTGTTTTTTAAATGGCATTGTTGGCGTATGTGTCCGGAAGGTATACAACCTTCGGACTTTATCCCCGCCTCCGGTAACGAACCCTTCGGACAATCATCCATATGCCGGAGGGTTAAACAGAACCATCGTATTATCCGAGGATCCCTCTTTTACACGAAGGACAATAGCATTAATTGCGGTCACGCCGCCATCCCAGATTCTCAGGGATCGTGTCACCCACGTGATCTGACACCTACCTATCATGTACAGTGTAACACTGTTCGCTCCTTCCCGAGGTAGAGCAGGTAGCAAGGTGAGGTAGTATAAATACCCCCACCTCATTTATGTCACACAACTAACACACACACATTGCATTTACTCTTAATCACTACTCTACCCTTCGTATCATACATATTTACTCTCACACCGGAGGTGGGTCCTGGGGACATTCCCGGGGCGAGCCTAACGTGTGCTTCTTGTGTGCAGGTCTCTATACTTATCCGAAGATCCTATACAAGAAGTACATCCTCACAAGATTTTACCTTAACAAATTGGCGCCATCCGTGGGACCCGTTATTCATTCTACCTAAGAACGATGACTGGTCCTCCTCCCCCACCCTTCCATACCTCGCTTTCATCAGCCGGAGGGAGTGGAGTAAACACCAACCCGGACAACACAAACAACCCATTGAACGATTCCCCAAACCTTCAAGAGTTAATCATTGGACAAATGGCGTCCCTGGCCGACCTGATTAAAAGGCATAATGCTCTGGGAGAAAATGTGCTCAGGCCGATACGTTTGGATTTCGGAGATGAAGGAAATGATGCCCGAAGGGAAAGGGTGGTGGAAGCGAATGAAGATTTAAGCAAACCGTTCAAAGAGGCATTGCGGTCACCGTTTACTAGCCGGATCGTAGAGTTTGCTGGGGAAAAATATACAATGCCTTTAAACATGAAATTTTATGATGGATCCACTGATCCGAACGATCATCTCACCCGGTTCACTGGAGCAGCCAACCAGGGGCAATGGCCGATGCCCACTTGGTGTTTAATGTTTCAACAGACCCTAGACGGAGCAGCTGGAGGGTGGTTTGAGCGTTTAGAACCTGGCAGCATCAACAGCTGGAATGAGTTAAGAGAACAGTTTTCCACCCGATTTGCCCTTCGAAAAAAATGTACAAAGGATCCAACGGAAATTACCAAGATTGTCAGAAGAGCCCATGAGTCGTTGGCGGACTTTAAGGAAAGATGGACCGACGAAGCCAGCTACATCAGTGGTGTGCCGGAAATCATGCGCATTTCGGCTTTCATGAATGCTCATAGGTGTCCAACTTTGGCTAAGAAATTTTCGGACAGGGTACCTCGCACGGTAACAGAAATGTTTGCAAGGGTGGATGATTTTATCCGGGCAGAAGACGCATACTGGAGCACAGAGTTACCCCGGGGGGAAGGGTTTGAATCAAACAGAAGGAGAGGTTTCAAAGATGATAAATACCGGAATGAAAGGAGGAACGAGCCTCGTCACAAAGATGCGTATCACCCATATGTGGCCCCTAGAAAAGATTTAAACCGTAACGATTATTATCGTTCAGATCGAAGACCAGTGGGAGCCTTCAGGGAAGGACAACAGCGTCCTGGACTGAACGCGCTCACAAAACCCCCAAGGGAGATACTAGCCACAGAACGTCATCTAAACCTACCGGCCCCTCGACCCACGGGCGGTAAGCCCTCGCGTGAAAACATGGGTAAGTTCTGCGAGTATCATAAAGAAGCGGGCCACTTGACCAACCATTGTCGAGAGTTGAAGAAGCAGCTAGAAGTGGCATTAGAGTCCGGTAGACTCGATCATTTGTTAAAAGAATGGAAACAGAGAGATACCGGAAGAGACAGAGAACCGGTGAGAAACTATGACAAAGGAAAAGACAAAGTGATTAACATGATAAGATGTTCCGGAGGAGTAAAACGAAGAAGTTATGACCGTGAAGAAGTATGGATGAAAGCTCCAATTATTTTCCCTCCTGTCATGACGGAGGATCTATCCGATGAACCCCTCATCATTGAAGGGGACATAAGTGGGTATCTTGTTCGGCGAATATATGTAGACGAAGGGTCTGCGGTGAATGTTATGTACGAGCATTGTTTCAACAACCTTAGCAGTGACATCCAAAACAGGCTCAAAGAAACCACCACTTCCCTCGTGGGTTTCTCCGGTGAGACGAGCAAACCATTGGGGAAGATCGAGTTAGAAGTATGTTTCGGTGACCATGGCATGTACCGAAGAACAATGATGAGTTTCTGTGTCGTTAACTCCCCCTCACCGTATAATGTGATCTTGGGAAGAACGGGGCTGAAGGAAATAAGGGCCGTACCATCCACCATACACTCAATGATCAAGTTTCCCACTCCCAAGGGAATAGCAACTTTAAGGACCCGTCCGTCAATAATATCTGAGTGCCGAAGGTTAGAGGAAAAGCAAATGATCGAGGGTTCTCGATTTGAAGAACCTCATGAAATAAAGGACGGAGGGGACATAACAGCAACAACCGAAGAAATCTTGGTTAACCCCGCTTATCCGGAGCAGTTGGTAACCATCGGAAAGAACTTTTCCAGAGAGGGTCGCAGAAACCTTATTGAACTATTGAGGAAAAACAAAGACGTGTTCTCGTGGCAGCCGTCGGATATGACGGGAGTTCCTAGATGGTTGATAAAGCATCGGCTAAACGTCAATATGGCAGACACACCGGTAGCGCAAAAGAAGCGAAGCCTCTCGGCAGAGAAAAATCAAGTGGTGATGGAAGAAGTAGAGGAATGGTTGAAGGCAGGAATAGTCAGACCCGTCAAATATCCGACGTGGATCTCAAATCCGGTTCTAGTGAAGAAGTGTGACGGAAGTTGGAGGATGTGCATCGACTTCAAAAACCTCAATTCCTCATGTCCGAAAGATTATTATCCATTACCGGAGATTGATTGGAAGATAGAGTCGGTGGTAGGCTATAGATACAAATGTTTCCTAGATGCCTACAAAGGATATCACCAAGTTCAGATGGCCGAAGAAGATGAAGAGAAAACAGCGTTTTACACAGAGCAAGGCACGTACTGCTATACCAAGATGCCTTTCGGCCTCAAGAATGCTGGAGCAACTTACCAACGGTTAGTAGACTCAGCCTTCCAAAGTCAAATAGGACGAAATCTAGAGGCTTACGTAGATGACATGGTGGTCAAAAGCAAGACCGAAAAAGAAATGTTAGCAGATATCTCTGAAACCTTTTATAACCTCCGGCAAATAAACATGAAGCTAAATCCAAAAAAATGTTCCTTCGGTATGGAAGAAGGGAAGTTTCTGGGCTACATTGTAACTTCCGAAGGGATCAGAGCTAACCCAAGGAAAGCCACGGCGATTACCGAGATGAAATCTCCGTCCACTTTGAAGGAAATGCAAAGCCTAAGTGGAAAGTTAGCAGCTTCGAACCGTTTTTTAGCCAGATCCGCAGAAAAGTCTCTCCCATTCTTTGAGACTTTGAAAAACATCACAAAGGAAAATAAGGATGAATACAAATGGACGGAAGCGGCGGAAGAAGCATTCCAACTACTAAAGCAATTAATCCTGAAGCTCCCATTATTAACCACCCCTAAGCCGAAAGAAATCCTATATGTTTACCTAGCTGCTTCCGGTCAAGCGATAAGTGCCGTTCTCCTAACTGAGAGGGACGGAAGGCAACTACCGATTCATTATGTCAGCCGGACACTGCAGGAGGCCGAAAGGAATTATTTGCCTATCGAAAAGTTGGCTTTGGCACTCCTACACGCATCTAGACGACTGAGGAGATATTTCGAAGCGCATCCAATAAGAGTCATAACTGATCAACCCGTCAAGCAGATTTTAAACAAAGCCGAAGCGTCAAGGAGATTGACTAAATATGTCGTGGAGTTGGGAGCATACGACATAACATACATTCCAAAGAATTCCATAAAGGGGCAAGTGCTCGCTGACTTCATCTCGGAAATATCAGTCGACCTTAAGGGAAAGAATGGTATATCACTAACAAAAGAAGTATGTGATGTATCAAGTTCAGGCGAATGGATTTTATACACGGACGGAGCATCCAGCACGAAGGGTTCAGGGGCAGGGCTAGTCCTAATTGGTCCTGACCAGGTCGAACACACCTATGCTCTCCGTCTAAACTTCGTAAGCACCAATAACGAAGCAGAATACGAAGCGCTTCTCGCCGGCCTACGAATAGCAAGAAAAATGAATGTTGAAACTCTGGATGTCAGAGTGGATTCCAAGTTAGTGGCAAGTCAAATAAATGGAGAGTTTGTGGCATCCAAGGAAAGTATGATACGGTATCTAGCGAAAACAAGAGAACACATCGGACTGTTCAAAAAGTTCAAAATCCGTAACATCCCGAGATCGCAGAATCAAAAAGGCCGATGTATTAAGCAAGCTAGCTTCCGTAGCCTTCAATCATCTCACTAAAGAAGTCTTAGTTGAAGTACTGGAAAGGCCTTCCACGTCAGAAGAAGAAGTTAAAGCTATTGTGGAAGAAGAAAGCGATAATTGGATGACACCAATTATAAAATGTTTGAAAACCGGCATCTGGCCAGAAGATATTAACGAAGCAAGAACCCTCCGGATGAAAATTCCCCACTATGTCATGGAGGGGGATGTGCTGCTCAAAAAGACCTACCTAGGTCCGATGGCACGTTGTGTAGGACCCCTTCAAGCGAATTATATCATCCGAGAGGTTCACGAGGGTGCTTGCGGCATGCACTCCGGTCCAAGAGCGGTTGTGGCGAAGCTCCTCCGTCAAGGATACTACTGGCCAACCATGCACAAAGACGCTCGGGAAGAAATAAATAAGTGCGACTCTTGTCAGATTCACTCCCCGGTACCGAAATTACCTAAAACTACGTTGACTTCCATCATGGCTCCATGGCCCTTCTATGAGTGGGGGATGGATGTGCTTGGTCCACTAACAGAAGCCCCTGGAAAAGTAAAGTTTGTAATTGTAGCAATAGATTACTTCACTAAGTGGATCGAAGCGAAACCCCTGGCAAAGACGACGGGTAAGGAGGTTAAGAAGTTCGTCTGGGACAACATAGTTTGTCGGTTCGGACTACCAGCTATCATAGTCACGAACAACGGCACAAATTTCGTGAACGATCCTTTCAAAAGCCGGTGTGCAAAGCTAAAGATCAAACAAATAAACACGGCCGTAGCACATCCTCAAGCAAATGGTTTAGTCGAAAGAGCCAACGGGAGTCTCATGCATGGTATAAAGACAAGGCTAGGCAGGGCAAAGGCCGGATGGGTCGATGAGCTACCCAATGTCTTATGGGCTTACATAACTTCTCTGAAAACAAGCAACGGCGAAACGCCGTACAGCCTCACATACGGAAGTGAAGCCGTTATACCGGCCGAAATTGGAATGCCCACACACCGTACTCTGACGTTCAACCCCGACGACAATGAAGAGGAGCAACGTTTGAACCTAGATTTGCTACAGGAAAGAAGGGAAATGGCCGCGATTCGGGAAGCCAAGTACAAGGCGAAAGTTGAGCAATACTGCAACCAAAGGGTCCGTCCGGTCTCATTTAAAATGGGCGACTTTGTCTACAGAAGGAACGAAGCTAGTAGAGTAGAAAACCAGGGAAAGCTAGGCCCGAATTGGGAAGGCCCTTACCGGATAGTAGAAGCATATCACAATGGATCATACAAACTTGAAACAATGGAAGGCCGAAGTGTTCCCCGAACTTGGCATGCTATTAACCTCCGGAATTGTTTCCGATGAATGTACAATGTAACAACTTCGTTTTGGTAGTAATCTATACTTCTCCAATATCCGGAGAAGAATTTTCCCATCCATCTAATATGTTTGTTTTCGTCAAACGGGTCGCTATATTACACCGTTGTGATCAATTATATTAAAACCAAACGGAACGTTACTTTACACCGTTGTGGTTAAGACAAATCATTATCAAACGGTTCGTTATATTACACCGTTGTGATCAAATTATGTTAAAACCAAACGGATCGTTACTTTACACCGTTGTGGTTAAGACAAATCATTATCAAACGGTTCGTTATATTACACCGTTGTGATCAAATTATGTTAAAACCAAACGGATCGTTACTTTACACCGTTGTGGTTAAGACAAATCATTATCAAACGGTTCGTTATATTACACCGTTGTGATCAAATTATGTTAAAACCAAACGGATCGTTACTTTACACCGTTGTGGTTAAGACAAATCATTATCAAACGGTTCGTTATATTACACCGTTGTGATCAAATTATGTTAAAACCAAACGGATCGTTACTTTACACCGTTGTGGTTAAGACAAATCATTATCAAACGGTTCGTTATATTACACCGTTGTGATCAAATTATGTTAAAACCAAACGGATCGTTACTTTACACCGTTGTGGTTAAGACAAATCATTATCAAACAGTTCGTTATATTACACCGTTGTGATCAAATTATGTTAAAACCAAACGGATCGTTACTTTACACCGTTGTGGTTAAGACAAATCATTATCAAACGGTTCGTTACTTTACACCGTTGGGACCAAATTATGTTAAAACCAAACGGATCGTTACTTTACACCGTTGTGGTCAATCATTGTCAAACGGTTCGTTATCTTACACCGTTGTGATCAAATTATATTACAACTAAACGGATCGTTATATTACACCGATTGTGATTGAAGTATATTAAAATCGAACGGATCATTAAAATTGCAACATTAATCCAACAGGTCATCATTTTATACGCGTTTACAGAACCATAATGAAAAATGTTGTACCAAAGCAACTAGTCAAAACCTACACTCATTCCAGCGGAATGCTATTACATTCAACAAAAAATGGTTCGGTAAATAGCTGGCGTCCAAAGCACTTGTTATGATTGCAATAAAGTCACATCTATCCGAACAAAAGCATCCTGATGCTAGTGATCCTTCGGTTCAGAGGGGCCTACGGCAGTCTTTTCAGGAACAATTGAGCCTTCCGGTAACAAGTTCATTAGATCACCCAAAGGAAGACGGTAAGACTCAGCAACCTTCTTGACATACGGATACTCGGCATCAAAAATCTTGTTAAATTCAGCCTTCCATAGGGAAGGAGCCTCTCGGTTGAGGTTTTTTACCTGCCCGAGTATCCTCTCGACATCCTCTTCATCCCGAGCAACCTTCACCCCGTCTTTAAAGTTGGCCTTCACGCCGTCAACAAACCCAGCCGTATAGGAAAGGCTATATACCTTCCCCATACTCTTTTTATACTCTCGGCTCTGGAATAACCGACGGCAAACTACGGGGAGGGGCTCTTTAACTGCGTTGTGTCGCACAACCTCCGACTGAGCAACACTAGCAGTTAGTTGCTTGTTCTGATCTTGCAACTGGCTACACTCAGAAGTCTTGCTTGACAACTGCCCTTCCAGCTCCTTGATCCGAGCGGCTTGGGATGAAGCTGTGGACCGCCATTCATTTTTATCCCTCTCCATCTCCTCTAACTGCTCAACCAGACCCTCCTGACGAGTAGACGCTGCACTTACTTCATCCTCTAAAGCATGGAACTCTTTGAGCAGCTTATCAAAGTTCTGAGCCTTGACATCACGCTCCTCCTCGACCTCCTTCAGCTTACCGGACAAATCAACACACCCATTGTGAGTCTCCGTCAACTCTCTGAAGTCTCGGTTCAGTTGGCTGAAACGTCCCAAAAGCTCAGCTTGAATAATGATCCCCGAACCAACGTTGATGTAGGCTTGACGAACCAAATGATTGTCGGTAATTTCCGAGACAGCCTCTCGTTCGGCAGGGGTGGCCAGATGTTCCATCATCTCTCGGCATGCTCTGAAAGAGTTCATGCGAACATCATCTCGAAGGGTCCACCCAGGGACAAAATACCCTCCGGTCCCGTCGGAATTACCTGTAAACAAAAACAATAAGTACAGACAATAACCTGCGGATAGACACATATAACTCGACAAGTATAGAAAGAACATACCGGGCTGCAAGGGAGGAGAGGTTCTTGAGGGCCCAGCGGAATGGGAAGCATGACGCTTGGAATGAGCTGTATGAGCGGAAGCATCTATGAAGAGAGCAAACAAAAAAAAAAGGGGGGGGGGGGTGAAAGGAGGAAGAAGAAAAGAAGAAAGCATAAAAGCAAACAAGTGGACATATACTCACCAGGGGAAGGAGGTTTTGAAAAACCCTCCAAATTCTCCTCATCATTGCGACCGGCACCTTCGGCCAAATCATCCTTCGGATCCTCTTCAGCATGTGGAATATTTTGTCCTTTAGGGACAGGAGGATCTTTACTACCAGCTCCCACATTGGCCTGCGGCTCGGCCTGGTTCAACGGAGCGACATCCAAGGTCTTATCTCCGGAAGAAACAACCTCCTCTTCCAAAACCTTTCTCCTACGCTTGGTAGCACCCTTCGGATTGTCAGCAACCTTCCTCTTCGGAACAGCAACCTTCTCCCTTTGCTTTCTCTCCTTTTCCTCCCGAGCAGCGACCACATCGTCATCAGCAACTTCAACCACCTTTTGTAAGTTACTCTTGGCAGGAACCTTCTTCTCGGGAGAGAGTGGCTTGGTGGTCTTGTCCGGACGAACATAATCATCAGATAGGGGATCTCCCTTGCTAACAACAGATCCCTCAAAGTCCGGAAGCTCCAAATACTCAGACATTGTTATAACTGCAAAAGAGTAGACAAATAAGCACAAGTCAAGAAAAGGGAGAAAGATACGTAAGAATAAAAATGAATCATTACCATGCCCCTCGGCATCCTTTATAACCAATTTGTGCCCGGTAATACGGAAAACATTGCAAAGCCCATATTCATACAAAAGGCTGGACGGTGTCTTCCGAAGAAGAATCGTCTTTTCGGCAATTTTTCGGGCATCCCTCAAAGAGTAACCCTCCGGAAACCTGTCTGAGATCTTGGAGTCTTTGTGCCTCCAAGGCATGGCATACGGAATTGCCCTACGGTCTATAAAAAAGAAGAAATCTTTCCAGAACTTCAGACCCGTTAACAATTCGTCAAAACACTTCAAAGCCCTCTTTCCGGTTCGGCTCTCAAAAGAAAACCAATGGCCCTGCTTACATAACCGGTAGAAAACCCTAAAGAGAGGGACGGTGGGCACAACGCCTAGACTATAGCACCGAACCTCAAAGAGAGTAACCCTATTCAGACCTATGGGAACTAACTGGGAAATATGTACCCTAAAATAACTTATCACGGCTAGAAGGAAGGAGGAAAAAGGAATTCTAACCCCTCCCAGCTTGACTTGCTGGATATATATACCTGTTTTACTATCCGGCAACTCATTCATAGTAAATCCATCTAGAGGAACCATGGGATGTAAATCGCTCGGAATACCATACTCTGTACAGAACTTATCTAACGTGTGCTGGGATAGTTTAGAAGGATGGAGGTGCATGTCAAACTTACCTACCGATTTTGCCCTACTTGTTGAAGGACCTTCGTCCGGAATATTCATCTCGGCAGGCTCGCTACCAGCCATTAAAAAGAAGAAATACCGAGGGATATTTATACGAAAAGAAAACTACAAATATGAAATAACGCACCTCGGTAAAAGCTCGAAACGCAAAATGTTAAACGCTCCGGCGATAATACACTATGCAAAGAATAAACAGAATGGCAAGTGTAAAAAGAAAAAACGTAAGGGCGCTATTTATAGGGGAAAGCCTTGAGAAGCGTGAACGTCGTGTCGAACAGTACATAATGACGTGGCGTAACGTGGACCGTTTGATATCTGCAAGTGAGGTTAGTGGCATCCAGCTGTAACCGAATAATAATATTATTTTTAATCGGCCCATGGGCCACTTGAGTCCTAAAGCCTGATATGAGCCCGCTACACTAAAAACCACTAGGACTATCAAGTATTGAACCATCGGTCTACAACCAATACTCCAATACTGGGGGGGGGGGGGGGGGAGGGGGACATGTTGGCGTATGTGTCCGGAAGGTATACAACCTTCGGACTTTATCCCCGCCTCCGGTAACGAACCCTTCGGACAATCATCCATATGCCGGAGGGTTAAACAGAACCATCGTATTATCCGAGGATCCCTCTTTTACACGAAGGACAATAGCATTAATTGCGGTCACGCCGCCATCCCAGATTCTCAGGGATCGTGTCACCCACGTGATCTGACACCTACCTACCATGTACAGTGTAATACTGTTCGCTCCTTCCCGAGGTAGAGCAGGTAGCAAGGTGAGGTAGTATAAATACCCCCACCTCATTTATGTCACACAACTAACACACACATATTGCATTTACTCTTAATCACTACTCTACCCTTCGTATCATACATACTTACTCTCACACCGGAGGTGGGTCCTGGAAACATTCCCGGGGCGAGCCTAACGTGTGCTTTTTGTGTGCAGGTCTCTATACTTATCCGAAGATCCTATACAAGAAGTATATCCTCACAAGATTTTACCTTAACAGGCATAATTATTCTTCGGGGAGAAATTGTGCAATGATTTAAAACAGTTGATGCTGTAAAACTATAGATTAATTGAGTTATTGGTATGAGTTAAGTCAAGTTGATTGTCATGTATCTTGACGCTCCCTTGAAACGGATAACAGCGAAAAAAAAGACAGTTTTAAGTTTTAACAACTAGGCATTTTTCAAACGAAAATAAGGAAAATGAAACTACTTAATATGACTGATGTGAGTTAAGTAAAGTTGACTTTCATGTAGAGAGGGAGGTCATTCGTACCCTCTAGAATGTTTAGAACACCCTTTTCATAATATATATATATATATATATATATATATATATATATATATATATATATATATATATATATATATATATATATATATATATATATATATAGTACCTCCGTCCCACATTAAGTGTCCACTATGACTTTTCTAAGTTTTTTTTTCACCAACTTTGACCTTAAATATATTTATTTGTGTTATATAATACTTAATAAAAATTATACAAATGAAAACACAACTAAAAACTTAATCCATTCATATATCTTGCATCAAGTACTATATAACACAGACAAAAAAATTTGAAGTCAAAGTTGAAAAAAAAAAGACTTGAAAAAGTCATAGTGGACACTTAATGTGAGACGGAGGGAGTATATATATATATATATATATATATATATATATATATATATATATATATATATATATATATATATATATATATATATATATATAGTGTAACTTTCATATGAGAACCACCTTATCTGCAAAAACTGCGAGAACTCTTTTAGACCGTTAGATGAGAATATTAATGGCTAAGATGATATGTGGCATAATTGTAATAAAGTTGAAATCAATTAATATTTGGAAAATTTCGGAGGGGTATAATGGGTAATTTAGATTGCCTTATCAATATAACTCCTCCGTATATCATGTATTCCCAAATTGAATGAATAACATTTTCACTTTTTCTCTTTCTTGAATACCTAGCCGCCTAAAAAAGTTCATCACAAACTGGTACATGATTTTGTGATTTGATATTAATTTCATGATTCTTTTTTAATAATATTTATATGTAACATCGATTTAAAACATATACACTTCTTTTTTCTTGATCTGATAGTTCATTGTTAACATCGATTCGAAACGGTTCTACTTGCCAATGAAAAGAAGATGATTAATTTTGTTTTAAGGTTAGTGTTTAATTATTTTATTTAATTATATTCTTGCATACAAACATCTTGATTATACGTTCTATTAAACCGTTGCGGGTTGGATGTGGGTATCGTGGTCGTGGTGTGAAACGATTTGGGTTGTTGGTTCGTACAAATCTAAAACGTTTAAAAAGTTTTTTTTTTTTTTTTTTATTTATTTATTTTTTTAATTTTATGTGTACCCTTTTCTAGATCTATATGTTTTGGAAAGATACATATATATTTACGTATAAAACATATATGTTTGGTGTTTTGGATTATAAAACATATATGTTTTGTGTTTAACTGTTTATGATTAAAAAACATGTTTACATGATTAGTTTAATATACACAAGATTGTGCATATGCGTTATGCTAGTTGTTGTGATTAATTTTCGTTTCTTATTTCTTTGTGGTTTAATTATTTTCGTGCATACTTGTTTCAGATTGATTGATGAAGATGATGATATCATTCAAGACCGGGAAGTGGATATGTTTGAGGTTATTTTTTTAATCTTGTAGGGGTTTAGTCACCATTTTTTTGCTTAGTATAATTTAAAGTGTGCAAAACATGTATGCACATAAGGTTGCTTCGTATTATTTTTAATATTGTAGGTTGATTTAAATTGTGCAAAACATGTATGTTCAAAACATAATTGTTCAAAACATATACTCCCTCCGTCCTATATTAAATGTCCAGGTTTGACTTTTCAAGTCTTTCTTTATCAAGTTTGACCTTAAATATTTTCGCTTGTATTATATAGTATTTGATAAAAATTATACGCAATGAAAATACATTTAAAAACTTAATCCATTCATATATTTTGTATCAAGTATTATATTACACAAACAAAAATATTTAAGGTCAAAGTTGAGAAAGAAAGACTTTAAAAAGTCAAACAGGACATTTAATAAGGGACGGAAGGAGTATGTTTTAATTAGTGGGATCTAATTAATGAAAACCATATATTTTTGAAAACATGTATGTTCTGTTTAAAACAGGCATGTTTTAAAAAATAGTTACTTATAAACGAAATGCTTAAAACATGTATGTTTTAATAAAATTATTGTTGCTAATTTTTTTTACTTTTATTTGTATCAGGTGTAAGTACAAGAATGTTCACGGCTACGGGTGTGCATATATGTCCGACTTTTGAAAAAATGTTGACGGCTACTCTTGTATAGATCAAGTTTATTCATATATTTATGTTTTTAGAAATTTGTATTTTAATTGTATTTCAATTGATATCGAAGTTTGTATATAACATTTATGTACTTGGTTTGTTATAAATTTCATTATATTAAAATACCTATATTCATCTAACTATTTCTTGAAACAAATATTATCTTAAAAAAAACATGTATGCATTTTGACTAATTGAAAACATGTATGCATCTTAACTATTTGGGGGAAAAAACATGTATGCACCACAGCCTAAAAAAAACATGTATGCACAATTACTATTTGAAAAAAAAATAATAATTAAAAAAAAATCCGGATTTTTTTGTGAAAAAAAAACGAATTTTAACATTTATAAAAAATGGGAATTATAAAAAAATAAAAAATAATATGAAAATGTCTTTTACTATTATACCCTTTTGAATTAAATAAAATAACAAAATGCTATGGAGCATTAAATGGTGTACATTGTGTATTATTAGTTGTAAAAGGGTGGTTTTCACAGTTCTTATAGATAAGGTAGTTCTCATAAGAAAGAGACCCTATATATATATATATATATATATATATATATATATATATATATATATATATATATATATATATATATATATATATATATATATATATATATATATATATATATATATATATATATGATACTTAGGCCCTTGGCAACACATGCGGGGAGGCACGACACGGCATCCCCACCGCACGGGAACACCGCCGCCGGTGCCTCCTTACCGCACGGTGGAGATGAAAATCGGTGAAGCTTACCGAACAAAACTAGCCGTTTGTGCATTAAAGTTTTTGAACGTTGGGGCCATTTATGGGTCAAACGGATAGTTTGTTTTCTTCTATATATTCACATTTCACTTTTCAAATGAGTACAAAAAAAAAAAAAAAAACATCCATTGTAAAAAAAAAACAAAAAAAAAAACAAAAAAAACATCCGCTGCCAAAAAAAAAAAAAAAAAAAAAAAAAAAAAAAAAACCTAGATTCTTAGCTGGGGTAGTTGTTTTTGAATGGAAGTCCAAATTTCCTATTATCTGTGCTGTAGATAGACTAGTCCATAGACGACTCCAACTGTATATTATTATTTTCGGTTAGTGCACTCCCGGTCCTACTTTCTCTATCGCCTTCGTCCTCTTTCCCACAACACAAGATGGTGTCTTCGAGGAGGGTTCCTCGCTTTCTGGCTTCTTAGAGATGGAGATAAAAATGGATTCAAGAAAAAATAGAGATCCGAGAAAAAATGTTCGTGGATCAAGAAGTGGATCGAGAGGCGCAATTCGTCCTCGAGTTCAATCACAAACCGGTCACGATGGTTCGTCACAACCCGGTTACCGCCCAGAAATGTACTCGCAATCTCCACCAATTTTCTACACCCAACAACCCCTCCCACAACTTCCTACAAACTTTGAGCCGTTTGATTATCAATATACACAACAACCCCCACAACAACCTCCACCGCAAAATCCTACTAACTTTAACCCGTATGAGCCACGTTATAACCAACAAAAAAGGCGTGAACGGGTGAGTGAACCATTACCCATTCATGAAGAAGATGATATCCCAGACGAGGCTTTTAAGCAATTCGTCATCAACAAGAAACGTCAGATTTGTGCACAATACGGGTGGCCATGTAGTTTGTAGGAGTTTAGTTTTGTAGTTTTAATAATATTATGTAACGCTTTTTAAGTTTTAATGGAATTTTAGACTTGTAATAAAAATATGTAATGTTTATTTCAATTTAATGAATTTTAGTTTTTAATAAATTTTAATAGAATTGAAAAAAGAAAAAAAAAAAAAGAAAAAAAGTGAGTGAAGGGTGAGTGATGTGATGCCAACAAAAAATGAGTGAGTAAAGGGAAAAGTGGGAGGGTGATGTGGCACAAGGGGATTGGTTGTTTGTGAGTGAAGGTATTTGGGGTGAGTGGTGCATTGCCAACCCCCTTATAATAGAAAAATGATCAAAAGTGAAATGTTGCGTTTTCAAGTGAAATGTTGAGTTTTCAACAATGATCAAATGAGAGAGAAAGTGAAATGTAATTAATACTCTTATTAAAACACCCCAATACTTAAAAGTACAATTATTTATTCACATTGTACAATCAAATTAAAGCATATCTACCAAATTAAATAATTCAATTCAAACACAAATAGGGTTGACCCTCGACGCTTCAAACCCGGCGGGTTGACCCAGTTTGATTTGACCTGTTTTCGACCCAACCTAGCAAATTGACCCGGTTTAAATCGACCCATTTTTCGACCGGAACGGTTCAACCGGGTCGAACCGGGTTTCAAAACATTATCCATTACTTTACAACGATTTATTCATATTGTACAACCAATTAAAAACATATCTATCAAGTTAAATACAACTAATTAAAACACAAACCGGGTTGACCCGGGACATTTCAAACCCGTTTTTCGACCGGAACGGTTCAACCAATTGAACCACCCGGGTCAAACCGGGTTTCAAAACATTATGTTTAATTCCCAAATCTTCAAACTTTTATTATTTTTCGTTTATAACCTATAAATTTTTTTTTATCAATAAACTATCTGTCGCTATAAAATCCCGTTGCTATGCACGGGTACTCGTCTAGTGTATATATATATATATATATATATATATATATATATATATATATATATATATATATATAAGGGCACGTTATATGCAGTACCATTCTTAGATACAGTACTATTTAGACCAATAAGAATTGAGTATTGTTAAATATTTTTAATTAATTCAAAAGGGTAAATTAGTAAACCACATTTTTACTTTCTTTTTGTATTTTTTAATTAAAAAAAATTATAAGCCCCTTAATTTTTGGAATAAAAAAATACAATTTTTTTTTACTTTTTTTTTCCCAACAGACATGTTTTCTTAAAGTGCATATGTGTTTTGTCAAACATATTTTGTTTAAAATGATAATTGCACATAAGAACATATATGTTAAACACAAAAGTTGATATCGATTGAAATACAAATTTCTAAAAAGAAAAAAAAAATACTTGAATCTAATCGATCTATACATGTATGCACTAATAATATTTAACGCAAACGGACATATGTGCAACTCATTGTTATCAACATTTTTAGAAGTCGAACATATATGCGCGCTTTCAATAATCGTATTTCTTCAAATTCCGCATATTATCATCATGTATCTATATGTGCATCCACTTCTAGATCTTCATTGCTATCGTCATCTTCATTAATCTGTTACAAACATACCAGAAAACAATTAAACCTCAACTAAATAGGAAATTAAATTTTTAATCTTATTTTTAAAACATACATGTTTTAAGCATACATGTTTATAGGCAATTATTTGTTTTTATTTTTTCTAAACAGACATGTTTAACACATACATGTTTTGAATATACATGTTTAAAAAATCATGTTCTCAAACATATATGGTTTTCATTATTTAGATCCCACTAATTAAAACATATATGTTTTAAACATGTATGTTTTGAACATACATGTTTTAATCATTCTTTTTTGAAATACTTATAAAAGATAACAAACCTGCATTTGTAACTATGACTTTAATCATTTTTTTTTTGAAATACTTAATCACCTAAGGAATAGTCATCCTAAAAGTTATATGTGCATCATATATTAAAAACAAAAAGTAACCAATCATTTGTAGCTTATCTCATTTCCTAAACAAAAAGTACAAAGAGCAGATATACCCTTCTTTTCACTTAATTCTCAAACCAATCTACTTTTTTTGATACGTTCTCCTAACCTAAAATACTAGCTAAACAAGTACTACACCCTTATGAAAGATGCAATGAAATAAAAAATAAAAAGGTAGTTCAGACTTGAATAGTATATGTCCAACTTTGTCAATCAAACCATTTGAGTTCTTTTCATCATGCTTAAAAACGTTACTTTATTGAGATCCATGCCTTCTTTAATTAAAGAACTCCTTTTCAATAGATAAATTATATTTATTCATCAAAACCATTTTCTTAGTAAATATTGATGCCTTATCTAAAAAATAATTGAAAGAACTTTTATTCACAAAACGGTAGATTACGCTAGCATCTGTAAAGTGGAATATTTGTATCCTATCTATGCATAACACAATCACTAAAAGCATCATCAAAGTAATTTATTATTAGTTCAGAAACAAAAAAACACCAAACATGCTAATTTTGGATTAAAACAAAGAAAAATCATAAGAACAATCTATATGAGATCATGTAAAAAAAATTAACCAACACAAAGGAGTTGTTAAATAAAAAATAATAATAATAATTGACAAGTAGTTTAATACAATGATCTAATTAAATAAATGATTTTCAAAGATTGAAGAAGAGTATCTGCTACTGCGATATGATCAGAAACAAACCTCATCGATCATAAAGTCACAATCATCATCACCATTCACCAATTCGTAATGAGTACTACTAAATACACTAAAAAATTCTTTACATTAATAATTGTGTTTCTTTATTTGCTTGGAATTTGTAACAAAGGGAGTATTAAGTATGAATCTTAACAGTCATAGGTGGTAGCTTTGAAAGTATTGACAGGGATTTTTTTTAATTATTGTTTTATATGTTAATTGTATCGACAATTTTTTTTTACGTTTTACTTCTCTCAAATTAATTTCATAGCTTTCTAACTTTTAAAATTCTTGTTCCACTGCCTCCCGTAAATGGAGATGACATCGTATTTATTTTGTGTTACTACTTATAATAAGATATGAACTTTCATCTTATTGTTATCTTTTAATTAATACATTTGTTATCAACATCTTTACTACATCGATATACGGGTTTGGTTATTGATTGTTGGCGTTGAGGCAGCATTGACAAGGTCTCTCTTATGTGATCGATACCAAGTGATGTCATAGGTGATGGAAATTCCGGAAAGGTTTTTTAAACAACTTCCATAGATTTTTCATCCTTATGTTACAGATTTACAAAATGTTATAGGTGATGGAAATTGCGGATTTTGATATGTTATTGTCGCTCTTGTTCTTCCTCAAGATCAATGGCCTCGTATTCGCTCTGATTTGGTGCAGGAGTTAGATTTTAACCAACAAAAATACAAGTATTTATTTGGAACGAGAGGTTATAAAAATTTTTATGAGACCGTAAAAAAAGCTAAAAAACAGATGAAATCCCAAACACGGTTTTCGTTGTTGCCTCAACATATAAAAGAGTTGTTATAAGTCTAACTCATTGCGAATACTATTATCGTATTCTGGAAAATATTTACTTAACAATGTAATAATGTAACGTTCTTCAATAAAAATTGTAGTATCACTTACATATATATATATATATATATATATATATATATATATATATATATATATATATATATATATATATATATATATAAGTAAAAAAAAGAAAAAGAAAATTATAAAGATAAAAAATAATTAACTAATAATAACTAAAAGATAAAAGTAAAGAAAATTATAATGATAAACCATGATTAGTATAATCATTTTGGTGTATTAAATATGTCAATGATTTATTTAGGAGCCGTTTGGTTGGTGGGTTTCCCCACCATACAATGACAATGATTGTCATTTAAAATGTTTGGTTGAACTTTTATATACCAAATAATGGAATTGATTTCGTGGGTCCCATGCTTGATTCCCATAGACTCATTCCCCTTTATTTTGGTACCTTTTCATTTCATTCCGTGGGCCCATATTTTTTCCACTACAAAATTCAATTATCTCTACACTTTTTCACACAACCAAACATTAACATTGGTAATGATAAACTTTTATTATATCCATTGTCATTTCACCTCATACCAAATCCGATACCCATTGTGATTCATAGCAAGAAACCAAACGGCCCCTTAATGTAACAAGTCAATGATTAGTGAATCATTTTGGTGTATTTAGACTCACCCTTCGTAATCTTTATTAAGAACTGAGCATGGGTAATCATCATCGAGTGATCTTCGTTAATATCAATTGAGAGAAAGGAAAAAATAAAGGTGCGGCATGTTTATGTATATAGAGAGCACAATTTAATTTAATTAGGTTTAATGGTAAAAATGGAAGACATCATTTTCCCTAAAAGGTGGCCTAAAGGGTGGGACAGTTTTGACTAAAAGTTTAATGTAAAATTCCATTATTACCCTTCCAGCCATTTGTCTAATTTTAAAAAGAACCTGCATCTTTTGTCTAATTACATTTTTAGTATTTTTAATCCTAACCTTTGATTAAACTCATCCAATGGTCCAGATTCATTTTAATGGTACTGTAAAGTACTGTATATAAGAATGATACTGCATGGAATACATCACTATATATATATATATATAAATATATATATATATATATATATATATATATATA